>CAAKHG010037930.1:0-11700 GCA_901007715.1 Dactylopterus volitans
ACACTCAAGTGGGGGAAGGCTTGTTGCTTGTGGGATTCTTCCATAAGCCATCGATGGAAGTGGATAGAGTTTATAGTTCTGAGAAGGGCTCTGGGGCATAAAAGGTTGTGCACGTAGGTGACACTTCTAGCCAAGTCTCATTTAGTTCTGGTCTGCTGGCCTCTTGTGAATGGCACTGGCAATCCAAGTATCCAAGTGGGCATTAGTGGGTTGTCAATCGTGCTCTCCCCCCTCCTTTCCTCATAAATCAAAATCTCCAATGACTTAAGAGGTGCTGCATAGTTACTGTATCTTGTAGGAGATCTTTATCAACGAAGACATGGACAAGATTAACCTGATGCTCTCAGCGACAGGGTTAAGGACGTTTAATTTTAGGTGTAGTCTGATATGACCCCTATCACACAACACAGTACTGGTGGCATATGTTTTTTTTTTCTTTTTTTTTTTTTCCATTGCATGTAAATCAAACCCTTTTCAACAGCTAAAGTTGGTGATCTCAAGTGGGCAAATCAAAGTTTCAAAGTAAATGGGATAATGGCAGATTTTCAGACGAATGAAAAATGAAAGTGACCACACAGCACAATTGGTGGAGGGCTTTCGCATCCACTTTTAGACCCCCGGTGACTTGTCACTAACAGCTGCTGTAAAACACAAATTCATAGGATAATCCCTCCAAAGCCCAGCAGTCAAGCTGAGGCATTCTGGGTCTGGAACACTCTCACAAATGAAATACCACCTGCACCAGCAATTTCAAACCTGCAGCAGAGTAAAGTTATATTTAGGTAAGAACATGAAGGACCTTGATCCCTTAACAAAATAAAAACTTGACAGCTAATCTCCTCTACAGAAGTCAATATTGTTGAAGTCTGATGATGTACAACAGGTTAGGGGTGTGAGGACTATGGCTAAGACTGCAACTGTTGTATTTTTCAAAGACCAGACAGTACACAATATCAAAAGGATCATTCAATCTCCCTGCAGTGATGTGACTTTGACAGAGTGCCAGCAGTCCTGCCATTCCACTTGTCTGTTTGCTATGATGGAAATGATGTTATTTAGCTATTTCAGAAACCCCCTTAAATCCATACGGCTCTCATGCTCTATGTTGTTATTTTAGTTGCTAAGATTCAAAGGTGAAATATGGCACAACCTATTATTGACTCAGTCTGGTATCAAATCTTCCAGCATGGTGCTGCAGTGGCTGCATGCTCATTTAACACCGCCGTGGCCTTGAGAGCAAACCAGCTGAGATGGCCCTCTCTGGAATATTGTAATGCGTGAGTATTACCAGGGGCTCTACAGACATGTTACAAGTGAGCCTCCGTGACACACATCTCCTCAATTCTCATCCAGAGATTACGGTCAAGTACAGTCGACCCACTTAGCACTTCATCTTCCTCTGTCCATGCGCGGCTCTTTGCTTCTGCGCTGCGTGTAGTCATGTGCTAAATGCATGGGTGTAAGTGTGTCTGTGCGATTCACACCACACCACCTCCTCTGTTTGTGTGAAGAGGAGTGGGGAGGCAGAAAACTCCTAGCACTCACTCCCTTGGGCTCTGCAGCTCCTCAGAAAGTGACCTCCACCAGACTTTGACCAGATTCCTCTCTACTTTAAACAAAACTCCCATTACAGCCCTTGTGAGTACAGTAACAGGTTTCCATAGTTTGCCCTGGGAAGTTACATGTCAGATGTGTGTTGGAACATGCCTCTCTGTATATGTCTGTAGATGAGAGGAGCAAGTGTGTGTCCGTACGTGGCCTTGTGTATAAATCACTTGACCTAGACTTACTGTTGACCATGGATTTATGCCAGTGTGAGAGGCTCCTGATGACAATGTATCTGCCTCAGCCATAATGGATGGTACACAGAGCACACTGTCATCTGGCAAATATGCTCTCCGAATGGATCTCAAGTGGGGCGGCGCTCGGCAGAGCGGCGATGGGCGACGGAAAGGGGGGTAGATGGATGGTGCTCAGCTCAGGGTGGAGCCATCAGGCACAAATTCTCCCCCACAGCTTTTTGGAAACTCAAAATACCGCTTGAATTAAACCAGCCGTCTGCACCTCAGATGGTGAGATGGACGGGCAGACTGAGGCCTACTGTGCACTAAGCTCGGATGTAGCTTTGTCAAAATAAGAAAGGGAAATTCAATGCTATGTGTTAATAATTGTGAATATGGGTGAACATGCACGGCGGACCCACAGCTGTGCTCTTGGTTGGACATCAACGACTCATATCATCTGTTGTTACTTTGATAATGCATAGAATAATAGCATTAGCAACATTTGACATTGATCAAGAGAAAGGAAAGCAGTTTTGTGAGGGATCAAATTGAAACCACATGTTGCGAGAACCTGATACACGGCACGGATTCCAACTGGTCTGAGGAGACAAATCCATGATTCTGCCAAACTATCACAAAGTATAACCTCTTCCAGACAAACTGGAGCTATCAGTGGGGGAGAACGCTGAGAACCGTCCAAAAATCCCTGTGATGAAGTGCCCTCTCGTTACGTCGTCTCCAAAAATCAAGGGCCACAACTCCACTTATAGACAGCCATGAAACAAGGCAAGGCATCTTATCTGTATGCTGAGAGTGACTGTGTGTGTGCTGGTGATGGCGGACGAGTGTTTGACGTTATTGCATGTCAGTATCTTTAAATGTAGATAGTGCTTTGGGAGACAAAACGGAGTGATATGAATTGATCCATCAAATATAAATTGAGCTAGAAACCACATTTTGTAACTGCAGCCATGACTCAACTGACTGCGAGTGAGTCAAAATCGAATGAGTCTAGGTGGTATTTCATGTTAAACTGGATTAATTTGGTTAGTTACCGAAACATAAGGAGATTTTCATAAACTTGGACCTTTTAAAACACACATGTTGCCACTTATAGCTTAATAAAATCCTACCTAACTGACTCATGTATGCTGGACTGATGATATTGGACATGTTTGTACACTTGACAACCTCCATCTAACTTTCCACTCTTGCTAAGCAAAGTAATGGCCAGATCATGACCAATTTGAACTGGTTCATAACGCATGTCTAAGGTAAATGTGTTTATAGATATTCCGGGCAGTCATACCTATGTGCGAGGGTGATAATCGAAGCAGTAACACATGACAGTGTTCGAATATTAGGATGAAGGCACACATTTTTAGACAATCTCTCCTGGAAGTACAGAGCACTGTCCAGAAAAAAAAAAAGTCATTGAAAGCTCCAACAAAGAACTCGTTAAACTCAGCTGAATGGGTCGGATCTCCTGCTAAGAGTGCAAAAGACGTTCTTAGCTCGCAATCTCCAATACTAAGCATCATGGCAGGGGCGTAATACAGAAGAGGATGTTGGCAGGTAGGTCAAAAGAGAAAAGCAAAGAGGTGAGATCCTGACTTGCCGCTGGTCAGTCGGTATAACTGCTGTCCATTAGTTTCATTTTAATACACATCTGCTGTGGTCCCAGCTCATGATGGGCGGTAATGAGATCACCTGTAACCATGAAGGAAAACTAAAAGCCGTTTCCACCGCATATTGAGGATTTTTTTTTTTCCCTCTCTGGCCCAGTCTTGGCAATGGATTACAATTGCAAACACTTTGTGACTACAACTTTCTCAGCAATTCTCCTTGTTCCTGCTTTAAATGATGAAAATAAAAAGAGTTGCAGAGGGATTTAAACTTTTGCTCACACACCTGGCCAATAAGTGCATGCAGTTGGAGTGAATTATCAGACACAGACACCCTCAGAGCGGTGTCTCTGAGGCTAAATGGCTAAACAGGTTTGATTTCTGATGGCTGATTGCTAAATCAGGTGTATTCAAATTTTCTAATCACAAATTATTTCTGCAACTGTGATCCACTGGGACCAGACCCATAACAACCAGTGCAATTTGTAGAACCTCTGTCAGGTGTATAGTTTTTTTTTTTTTTTTTTTTATCTGTGTGTATTAGCGGATATGGATCGTGACTGGTATTGTATCCATTCCAAAACTTCATTCATTCACTGCGTTCCGCTTATTCCGGTTATTCCAGGTCGCAGTCGTGCTGGAATGGGCGAACGGTGGGGTACACCCTGGACGAGATGCCAGCTCATCACAGGGCCGCATGAAAGACATACACCCACTCACACGCAAACCTACGGGCAATTTGGAGTGGCCAGTTAACCTCAGCATGCTTTTGGAGGTGGGAGGAAGCCGGAGTACCCGGAGAGAACCCACGCAGACATGGGGAGAGCATGCGAACTCCACATAGAAAGACCCCAGGCCAGGAGTCAAACCTGCGACCTTCTTACTATGAGGCAACGGTGCTAACCACCGTCGCCCCCATTCCAAAACTTGACCTTTTTAATTTTACACAGAAGATTTTAGCTTATGTCAATTGTGGATTGCAAAAATGAAGTGACAGAGTGACAGATGACGGCGTGTATGGACTAGTAATGTGCACACGATCTCAGGTCCAGCTGCTTTTGCACTTTACAGACTGCAACTGACTCAACAAGTGTGTGGAATGAGCACACACTCTCAGTAAAGGACCCTCATCATTCTGTCACAACCTATTGCTTGCAAAGTAGGCGAGGTTCCCACTTCCAAACACACACACATGCGTCCCCACACATGCTCACACACACTCTATAATCCTCTCATCCACCCCGTCCTTTTCACTCCCCCCTTTGCCGCTGGCGACATCGCTTGTGAAGCACGAACGCTCGTAAATTCCCTGCCTTGATTTTGTTAACCTTTACTGTGACCCAGCACTTCTCTGCTTGGCGTTCTAGCACCCACTCAGTCACAGATGAGGCCCCGCTTACCTCTGCACGGACGAGCCTACAGACGCTTCTGCAGCTCATCGCTCAGGCTTCTGGCTCTGCAGGACACGATGGCCCCGCCGTGCCAACACACCTTAAAATGGGCCAGTTACGGACTAAAAAATGGATGTTAAAATCAGGTATTCGTGTTTGTCATCATTGACTTTCATATTACTTTCATTAGGGCTTTATGAAGCTTAAATATGAGTTTAACCACTTTGGAAAACCATAAGTTCAGGATTCTGTCTTTCTAAAGCATTAAAATATCCAGTCTGCATTATTTTACCAACCAACTGTTGGTAAAATGAAAAATAAAAGAATAAAAGAAAATTGGATAAAGCTTCACTCAATACACTGCTCTCTGATACTATTTCCAACTTAAAGGTTATCACAGGCAGTTTTCAACCCGGTACTGTTTTTCTCTCGTGTTTGCGCTGATATAATGTAACATGATTCATTTCAAATTGTTTGATCTTTAACAAAAGCAATGCAACCATCAAACCAGAAGGGCAGCTTTCTGCACTCAAAATCAGCATAAAAGTGCTTGTTCTGCCTCTCACAGGAAAACATTTTAATCATGATGGTTTGACAACACTATGAGATTTACAATTGTACATGTGCTTCTTTCAGTTTGCTTGGTTTCACCTGGTCTCGGTTATGATGTATGTATGATGTATTATCGATCAAGCGATGCCTACTTTTAGACTTTTAGAATTAGGTTATGGCACTGGCAATCTCAGATTGTTATTCTGTGTCCAACAGCATTATGGAATTATGTGTATTGATACCAGGTCAACACATTCACTAACATTAGCCTACCTTAACTTTGTCTGGTGGAACAGCATTCTGCTTGAGCAAAAATGACTCTGATGGAGGATTTATTCTCCTGTTTGTCCGGAGGTGGTCTTCCAGATCAAATGGTGGCCTTCCAGAGTAACTAACAGGAGTGCTTCTATCCATGGGTAGCTAGCATCAGCACAACTCACCCCAGCTTCAGTGTGTCCATGTCTATGAACGCATTGTGTTGTGCGTCGACTCATTTCATACACTAAGATGGTAGAGAAGAAAGCATGGAAGCACTTGCACTGCACTTGCACCTCAGATGCAATAATTTGTTATCTTGATTTCATAAGAAATCCTGTCAGTATCCAGCATGCTGTAATTACAAGGAATTCAGTGATGGAAACAGCATTTTTTTTTCAAAAATTACAGTATCATAGTGCAAGCTGATTCATTTGTAGTGATAACCTGAGCCATGATTGTAACATGTGAGATGGAGCTTAAAGGTCAATTCAGATGTCCCAAACAATTCCACATTTCTCAAAGCAATACAAAGGTTTCATTGCATTAAGCCAGATTTCAGAGGGTTAAGCTGTCAATTTTTTTTGTATGTTAATTTGAACATACATGTTAACCTGCACATACACATTCCTACTCTAATTTATCTCGGGGATGGTCATTAGACTGAAGGAGAATGTGTGTCTGTGTGTGTAATATACACACCGCTCCATGTGTTTAGATGTTCTGTCTCCGGAGGTCAGCTAGGTGGCAATTTGTTTAAAGTGATGCTGATAGGTATGTTGTCTGGTGTAATTTGTTGACTGTGTGCAGAGATGGACGTGGCATGTAGTGTGCAGTGTATACATAGCGCAGTCACATAGAAAAGATGTGTGTATATAAAGTATAATTTTTTACCTTATGATTATGAATTAGTGTCTGTTATTGGTTATGGTTGGAATTTGGCTCTCGAGCCCAAGGGTCAGACAACTCTCATAAAACACTTAAGTAAAATTTAAATTTAGGAGAACATAGAAATGCCAATGCCTGGCAGAAGAGCTGAGGAGCGGCTTTTCATTAAGTTTCCCATCAAAACAATGTTTCAAACTGGCAACAAAATGTTGACATTTGACTGTTTATGTTGTTTTCACTCATTTATTTGGAAATACTTTATTTACATTATTTTGAGATGAAGTAATTCAAATGATGGTGAATTAATTAATTAAGAATCAGTTCCATAGTCCAAGGTTACAAACACCATTTTAAATATTTGTGCAAAAATATTTTACTGCACAGTTTTGTGTTTTGTAAATGTTTTATCCAATAATATTGCCTTTTTTTTATTGACAATAACTACAGTATAAGCAAAATTTATTTAAGTTATTATGAACTTGTTTAATATAGGGCTTTGACTAACCGCAATTAACACAGTTGATTAACCTCTTGGTCTAGTCTCTTGATTAGTCAGTAACTTGATTTTTGTAAAATGTAGATCACGATGTCCAAGCAAAATTTCGGAGGATGCGCAGTCCAGAATACAAAGGCTTTCAGTTTATCACAACAATGAAAAAAAACAAGCAAAACAATTTTACAATTGAAACACAAAAACATGAAACCACTGACTTTTTTTAATGGTTTGCATAATCGCGAATACAATTCCAGTTGCATCATTGGACCTGATTTGGAGGCTCTCTTGCTCCTCTCTTTCACGGCACTGGCATCCCATGCACGCCGCTTCCAATCTGGCAGAGTGAGACTTTCTTTCCATGCTATTTTATTTTATTTTTTTTTGTTTGGCTCAGCGGGAGTTCAATTAAAACACTCTATGCAGGCATCCGGACCGGATGATCCTTTTGTTCCCACACAATCAAAGCCACACTGCTCCGCTCCTTTGACATTTCCAGGTCAGCGCAGTGTCGGCACGGCAGACACTTGTGCCTTTAAAAAAAAAAAAGAAAAAAGGAAAGAACAAATTTGTTTTTTGAAGACAACTGAATGCATCGCACATGCCCTGTTTAATTCCACTGATGGCGACATAAAAGAGGGGACCAGATTGAGTCTATATAAAAATCTGCTCGTCGCGAGCGGGGGGGATTTACTTTTGGTTTGTCAGGCTCTCACCGCCATGGAGATCAGGTCACGACCACCCAACGGCGTCACTGCACCAGTTCTCACAATGCAAAGCCGCTGGCCAACTCTGTATGAGAGAGCTTTCTTTACCTCCTGATGGCCTGCTTTTTATGAGCTTCACATAGAGGTGTTGCCCACCCCCTCTGGAGGGGTCAGGCCCCTGACTGCTTTGGCCCTTGTGCCTGTTTGCTGCAGTGCTAATCCACCAGCGATTGCTTCCCGCTGGGCAACAAGTCTGTGACTTAGTGACTCGGCTGTTTGAAGCGTGAGTGGCAGTCAACATAACGGTAATTGGTGCTTCCTACCCCCTATATGACTCACCCCTTAAAGGTCTTTGATTGGCCAGCATTTCCAAGTAGACGACGACACAGAACAAGGGATTATGGGATGAGAAATGGCTCAAAGGAGAAGGGCAGTCTGAGTACAGCAGCATCACAGCTGATAGAAAATCCCTCTTAATTTTCCCTAAAAACTTTTGCGCAGCAGCGTCAGGCTTAGTATCAACTTTTTGAACGCCTTTGGGTTTGCTTGGTGGCCGTTGATGTCGAGGTTTAGTTGGTGCACTGAATTATGTAATTGTGAGTTTGAAATTACAAATCATTTCACGGCACTTGATTATGAACCAGTCAATGAGAATTTAGACTGTAGTTGTGGTTATTTTACTTTAGTTTTACCAATTCTAATTGAGTTATTAAAATGACATACAGAAACCATGAATAACATCAGGTCTGAAACTAATTACTGATGATATGGATAATACAATTTTCTATTACTATATTACAGCTTTCTAATGTCATCAAAATAACTTCTTTATGATTATTAGTAAGTTCCAAGCTTTAAGTACATATTACTGTATATTATTACCTTTAGTGTAGAAATTTAGCAAATCCTCATATTGAAAACAAAAAGGATGACAAATGTTTAGGAAAAAAAAACTTTAAAGGAGAAAACCTCACAATTAATTTTTGACATTTATTTGACTAACCCTTTTAGCTCTATCGGTCGGAACAGTGGGAATTACAGACTTCCATTATAATTTGACTTTAGGTTGCCATATTCAACCACAGCTATAAGCAGAGTATCTTTTAATAAAAGCATCTAATACACAGTTATCTAAAACAGTGCCAACTCAGATTTCAATAAACGACATCCTTTAGTTGTTTGTTTTACATATTATTCAATTATATTATTGAATTATATTGTGCATGATTGAATTTTATATCCTTTTATAAAGATGTTACAGGCTCCTGAGGCTTAAATTAATGTTTCCGAATTAGATTTATCAAAATATTTTTCATCATAGAAGATTTCCAGATGTTTTGTCCACATCCAAATGTGAATTACATTTTTTGTTTGCTTGTTTTCTGCTGAAAATGATTGCAAGTCCTTCGACACCGGAGGACAATGAGGCAAAGTTTTTCTTACTGATGCTGTTTAAGCATTTTGTTTCAATCATTTTATTGGACATCCACAATAGCGATGCTTCAAGAAACAAATGGAGCATAAGACGCAGTCAGAATTTTTAGAATGGAGCCTCAGCAGCTACTGTGCCAATAGATGAACAATTGCCATTATCAGTATGTTATATCAATCTATCAAAATATTAGTATAAAGGGAGGGGAAGGGATAGAGAAGGGAAACGTGTCTTAAATCAGCCTGCCATGACAGTTGGAGTCACCTGGTATCAGCACTGCAGCTTTAAATCTGCCAGCCAGAGAGAACCAGGGCAAGAAAAATATCCCAAAGGACCCATCTTTGTCTTCCAACAGAGACATTTACTTTTCTCTCAGAGGGTCTCAGAGCTCCTTTACAACTGATAAGATGGCCGCATTCCTTGTGAGCTCGCAGGCCGGCCCCTCGGCTGACCCCACCTGACAATGTCCAGTCACAAGAGGCTCCAGTGCCCAACACAACCGAGATCCACTCATCTCCCTCCCCATCTCCCTCCAACAAACACTCACCGTACTGAAGAGTTGCAGATAAGGAGGAGAAGGCAGGGTGTCTTTTGACTGTATTCCACACTGGGCCTCTGATAACGGCATTTTTGGAGGTTGGACACTTTGTGTTGATGAGTTTTTGTGTGAGGATGCAAAAGTGACAACTGGAATGACTCTGAAAAGTGATGTTTTTTTGTGGCACTTTTAAAAACGGGTAAATAAAAAAGTTAGGTAAACAAATGAGACTGCATCAATTGTAGTCTGGCTTTTTTGTCCCCATTTGTCAGGAATCATTTGTCAGGCAAACATTTCACCATGTAAAAAAATAGATTGTTTTTTCGAGAGATTCCCAAGGGCTTTTTACTTCCATTAATTATGTCACTGTATTTCTTGCATTAATTCCACTTGAAACTTTACACTTCTCAAAACATAAACACATGGATCACCCACCCAGCAAGTTCAGTCATTTTACATCTTTTTGCGGTTTCCGGGGTAAAAAATTTGATATCTGCATAAGTTAAAGTTGCCAATTTCTGTGCATTTATCTCCGGGCGATGACTCCTGCAGTTCATCACATTGTGAAGACAGTTACAGATAAGTAGCAACAAACACCACAAGGCCTGAATCTTAGGCTTCCTGATGACAGGTTTTCATCAACATCAAAATCCTTGTCAAGACAGACTCTAAACACAAACCAGATTTGTTTGCAAAAAATGGTCCAACAAATGTAATAGTTATTCTACAACCAATAAATGGTTGTTTTCATTTATCTTTAAAGCCTTTTTTTTTTTTTTAATTTGGGCCAGTGTAGCACAGAGACGTTGAAGTCTGTTGTCTCTCAAGACAGACACTGAAGCAATTAATGTATTTTTTCATGAAGGCTAATGGTGTTTTGAATGAGCACATTGATTCAATAGAAATGGAGTTTCATGTGATTTCATGCCATGATTCAGAAGTAGAAAATTACTTTTTTTCTGGAACCAGATGCCAGATGCGCACGGATGACCGTAATAGTTTTTAGAGAAAGAAGGAAAATGAATCAAAGATGTGGTAACTGACATATTGTACATATTGTGTGTGTGTGTGTGTGTGTGTGTGTGTGTGTTTGTCTGTTCCCTTTTCCTCCCTGCTGAGCCTTATGAAGCAATGAGAGAATTTGAGAGAAAAACATGAACACATTTTCTTGGGAACAGTAACAACACAAACCCTCCAGCGATGAGTCCAATTGGCCATCGCAGCAATTTCAGGTTAACAGAGGATAGAAATCAAGTTACTTAGTCCCGTTGTAAACCCCAGATTAACATGGTTTTATTCAGCATGAATTGGCTTCCACAAACTGAGGCGACAGAGCTAAAACTGACTTAGCGAGGCTTACGCTAGCTTGCGGTGTCTGGGAAGGGATGGGAATTCTCCTGCAGGAAGAGCAGGAGCAGCAGAACAATGTTTAAGCCGGCCATCTCAGGAAGCCGCGGGATCAAAGAAATTAAGTCTCAGTTCCTTCATTTATTCAATAAATGTGTCAAAAGGTTTCCTTATCCTAGCAAAAGTGTCTGTGTCAAACCAATAAAGATGTTTTAAATGGCAGCAAGTGCTGACTTTTTCAAATGTTTGTGTTTAGATAAGTTAATTCAGGGAGTTGTTGCAGGGCACCGCCATCCAGGAAAGTCAGAATACTTTCAAAATGTGTGTTGTCCAGAATAAGTTTCTTTCAAAATGTCATCAAGGATTAAGAAAGTTTACTGCCTTTCTAGAACATGGTGTAAGTAAGGGCAACAGAACCAATTACTGCAAGTCCTCCTCACAGTAGTAGTCCTTGCAATATTCACTAGCAGTTATAAATAAAAACATAAAGGTAAATCAATAAATACATAAGTATGAATGAAGGGAGAAACATGACCTGGGCCACAAATGTCAGTTAACTGTGCTTTGACTGATGAAGTTTTCACTGCACAACAACACAAGTTGTTGCATGAAATCTAAACTTAACTAAACAATGTCTAAGAATACCTGGGAAAAGACATGGTTGCAAAATGTGTAATCTAATTCCCCG
>CAAKHG010037932.1:0-10398 GCA_901007715.1 Dactylopterus volitans
AAATCAAAGAGATGGAGCGGGCCCGGGGGGGGCGGAGTCTCAGCGGCTGCCGAAGGAGGTGGAGGAGCCTCCTCTAAACATACATGGGGATCATTTGGACTGCTGTTTGTGTATATGTGCGCGCGTGTGTGTGTGTGTGTGTGTGTGTGTGTGTGTGTGTGTGTGTGTGCGCGCGCGTGCGTCTCACACCTGGACAGCGGCCACAGACCGTCTCCATGGACAACTGGGCTTCCATGTCTCTATGGAAACCACAGAAAACACAGCACCGTGGCCCCCCATCACACCTCCAGCTCTGGAGGTTTGTTAACAGGACAGCAACCTGCGCCGTGATGACGTCACTCGAGCGCATCACGCGGTCAAGCTCAGAGTCCTGAGAACACGCCCCCTTTTTTACGCGGAGGCCGCACGTCACCCCTGACGGCGCCGTGGGGGCGGAGTCTCGCTCCCCGAGTTGAAAAAGCTCGTGAGAGTTGTAGTTGTTTTCTCTCCGTGCGCGCTCCCGAGCGTAGTGCTACGTCACACCGCGCGCTCCCGCATGCTGCTGCCCCGGACAGCGCAAACGCTCGATGAATCAACCGGACCGAGCCGGAACAGAAGAGGACGGCCAGGTCGGCTCGGTTCTCCTCCGGGACGCCGCTCGGCGTTTCCGGCTTCTGCCTGAGCTCGCGGCGCGGATTGGCTCAGACCTTGATGACGTCACTCCCCTCTCGGGCGGCGCTGTCTCGTCATTGGCGGGCGGGAAACACCGTCTGCTGGCGGTGAGGCGAGCGGCGGCTGCGGCGCTGTGTCGGGCTGCAGCGGCGGAGGCGCCCCGCCGCGGCGGTTCCGGTGGTTCCGGTGAGCCGACCGGACCGCGACAACGCCGGCCACCGAACGGACATTCGCGAGGACCAGTAAGCACGGAGGCCGAGAGGGACAAATGCCACCAGGAGCTGGGACGTTTGCTTCTTCTTCTTCTTTTAATTTTCGGTGCTCTGATACCGGGAGCGCGCATTGCTGCCCCCTGCAGGGAGGATTATAGTCCCACTCGCGAGTCCTCCGCCTCCGCAGGAGTGACGCGGCCGCAGTGATGCGCTCCAAGACCTGACGACCGTGAACGCACCACGCCGACTCTCTGACGGATCCGGCAGGTTTCTCCGCCACACATCCGGTACAGACATCCCTGCATCCGGTACATCAGGCATGCTCCATCGAGTGCACGTGCGAGTCCATGCTGACGCTGTGCCTACCCACAATGCCTCATTCTCGCGGTCACGTCACCCCACCGCCGGCCTGCAGCGATTTGAACACATCGCCTGGCGGTCAGGCAACAAGTCCACGCCTATGAAAGCCATGGTGGCGCAGAGGCCACGCCTACCTGCCCCCACTTAAGCCCCTCCCTCTCTTTGTCCCCCCGCCCACCTCACGTCTTGTTCATATTTCTTTGTGTCGTGATCAGGGGCGGGGCCACAAGCTGTGACGTCACGGGGCACAATTAAAATTCAAAAACCAAAAAAAAAGTTTAGAGGAAAGTTTCTTCTGTTAATTTATTGACTTTATAATGAAGTTAGCAATCAAATAAATGGGAATTTATTCATTTTTATAAAAAAAATAACAGTAAAAGTTCAGCACTTATAATTGGTACGTCATTAATTACCTTGTTTGGGTGATTTTTTTCTGCTTCCGTCGGTGATGCTTCATATCTGACTCCTCAATAATGATCCAATAATCATGTTGAATAGAACTTTATCAGATCAGGATTCCATTACAATCCTACAAAAGCTTTTTTTTAAATCAAAAACAAACATTTTAATAGGCAATAATTCTTTTCAGTTAGTTTTCTGTCTGTTAAACGTAACAGGGCCCTATTATGAAAGTAGATTAATACAAAATATGACTAGATTCAGACTGAAACAGTGAGTACTGTTCATATGGGAATATGAGTGATCATATTCATCCTCAGCAGCTCATCATTGGCTCAGTGACGCGATGATGAAACCAACACTGGCGCCGCATTGGCCGGGGCCCGATCTCGACGCCGCGCTCTTGCTGTAACGTGCCGCTTAATCTGCTTTAATCTGCGTTAATCCGCTGCCCCATCCCTTCCCCCCGCTCGCCCTCCCCAGTCTGCCCTGGCTCGGCTCGGCTCGGCCCGGCCTCCCGCCCGCAGTCTGTCCCAAGCCGCAGGATGAGAGCCGCCGCCGCCGCCGCCGGAGGTTTCCTGGTGCTGCCGTGGCCTGCCGGCGGGTCGGAGCCGGGGGCAGCGGAGGGCCGCTGGGGGCTGCTGCTGAGGAGCGGCGCGCTGCTGGGCGTCACCGTCATCTGTAAGAGCTCCTTTCCTTCCCAAGTCCAGACTTTAAGCTGGAATAGTGACAGATCTGTGCAGTGTTTTTTTATGCAAAACAAAAAAAAACGCCTGAAATGTTGAACGAATGGTGCTGATTTCAAGTGTTTTTTTGTTTTAGCAAAAAGGGACTAAACTTCCTCTTGTTGCTGCTTGTCAGGTGTTAGGGTTGAAATATGTTGAATTTGACTCAAGTTTGCAGACGTGATGATCGTGTACCACGTTATTATGACGCCTTAAAGACAAACAAGAACTATATACGCCGACCAGCCATAAGATTACGACCACCGCGTGTCCACCATAGAGTATAATACAACAGCCCTGCAATCAGTTCTCCCTTCAGGAGGAGTTTTATGTTGGATTGTGATTGAATGTGTGTGAGAGAGGTGTTGACATGTTTGAATGATTGTTATTGGGACTGTAGTTTGTGACGCTGTTGGACTGTACTGGGCTACACTGAGAGGGGTCCCTAATATTTTGGTCAGCACACTATGTATCAGGTTGGCCAAAATATTAGGGACACTGCTACTACGGCCACTAATACTATTATTGATCCTGCCAAGTGCCAAGATATAACCAATATACCGCTATATTTATATAAAAGTAACATTACAAAATAGAAACTCGGTATGAGCAGTATTAACTATATCTAAACAAATCAAACATATAAACCACTCAATAGAACCTATATTAAGTGGATTAATTAAGTGGCTACTACTATTACTACCATAATTATTATGACTGCTGCTACTACTACAAGTGCTACTACTGTGAGTGCTATTACTTCAAGTTTCACCACTGCTCCTGCTAGTACTACAAGTGCTACTACTACTGCCGCAACTAAAAATATTAGGGACCCCTCTCAGTGTAGCCCAGTACAGTCCAACAGCGTCACAAACTACAGTCCCAATAACAACCATTCAAACATGTCAACACCTCTCTCACACACATTCAATCACAATCCAACATAAAACTCCTCCTGAAGGGAGAACTGATTGCAGGGCTGTTGTATTATACTCTATGGTGGACACGCGCTGGTCGTAATGTTATGGCTGATGATGCAGCTCTGACGGATGGGGGCCCCGCGCGCCTCCCAATCTCTTCTTCTTCTTGTTTTATGACTGTGGACCTGACCGCCTTTCTGCTGACTCATCGGTTTGAGGGTGTGTTTTTCCTGTGTGTGTGTGTGTGTGTGTGTGTGTGTGTGTGCGTGCGTGTGTGTGGGCGCAGGCGTGGCAATCGTGAGGAGGTGGATCGCAGGCGGAGTGTGCCGCTGCTCGGAGCGCCTGGATGGGAAGACGGTTCTGATCACAGGCGCCAACACCGGCATCGGCAAGGAGACCTGCAGGGAGCTGGCACGCCGGGGTGAGCTTCCTATCTTTGTGAGGACATCTAGGTGGGCGGGGTGGGGGCGGGTTCATGACTGCAGCACCTGTGTTTTTTTTAAAACGCACCTCAGCTCTTTGCAGCGCGAACACACACACACACACACATTCTTGAGAGCTTGATGACATCACCAGAGGTCGGAGGTCACGGCGACGCCCGGTAAACCTCTCAGGGGCTGAAAGCATCTGAGCCGATTACAGATTAACACTTCCCGCCGCCGAGCGCGGACGCCAGCGCGGACGCTAGCGCGGGCGCGGCCTGTCGCCAGCGCGGGCGCGGCCTGTCGCCGGCGCCGAGCCTGGACACGTTTGATTTGTGGTGGCAGGCGCCCGGCTGGTGATGGCGTGCAGGGACCTGAGCCGGGCCGAGCGGGCCGCCGAGGAGGTCCGGCGCTCCACGGGGAACGGGAACGTGGTGGTCAGACACCTGGACCTGGCCTCGCTCTACTCCGTCACGCAGTTCGCCAAAGACTTCCTGGACAGCGAGGACAGGCTGGATATCCTGGTCAACAACGCCGGTGCGTCCCCGCACCTCACAGCCTGTCTGTCTGTCTGTCTGTCTGTACACCTGCCTGTCTGTCTGTCTGTCTGTCTGTATGTACACCTGCCTGTCTGTCTGTCTGTCTGTCTCTACACCTGTCTGTCTGTCTGTCTGTCTGTCCATCTCTTCGCTGTCTGTCTCTACATCTGTCTGTCTGTCCTTCTGTTTGTTCCTTCCTCCTGTCTCTCTCTACACCTATCTCTATGCCTGTCTGGCTCCCTCCTCACCTGTCTATCTGTCTGTCCGTCTGTCTGTCTCTACACTTGCCTGTCTGTCTGTCTCTACACCTGTCTGTCTATGTGTCTATTTATCTGCCTCTACACCTGTCTCTCTGTCCGTCTCTTCGCTGTCTGTCTCTACATCTGTCTATCTGTCTGTCTGTCTCTCTACACCTGCCTGTCTGTCTCCACACCTGCCTGCCTGTCTCTACACCTGCCTGCCTGTCCGTCTCTTTGCTGTCTGTCTCTACATCTGTCTGTCCATCTGTCTGTCAGTCTGTCTGTCTCTCTCTACACCTGCCTGCCTGTCTGTCTCCACACCTGCCTGCCTGTCTCTACACCTGTCTGTCTGCCCGTCTCTTTGCTGTCTGTCTCTACGTCTGTCTATCTGTCTTGTCTGTTTGTCAGTTTGTTCCTTTCCCTGTCTGTCTCATCACCTATCCCTCTGCCTGTCTGGCTCTCTCCTACCTGTCTGTCTGTCTCTTCACCTGTCTCTCTGTCTCTCTCCTTACCTGTCTCTCTCTACATCTGTTTGTCTGTCAATCTCTTAGCTGTCTGTCTCTACATCTGCCTGTTTGTTTGTCCCTTCATCTGTCTCTCTACCTGTCTGGCTCTCTCCTTAGCTGTCGGTCTCTCTGCCTCTTCACCCATCTCTCTGCCTTGTCTGGATCTCTCCTTACCTGTCTGTCTGTCCATCTCAATGTCTGTCTGTCTGTCTCTTCGCCTGTCTGTGTCTCTCTTTACCTGTCTCTCACTACATCTTTGTCTGTCTGTCTGTCTCCACCTATCTATATCTATCTGCCTCTGTCTCTTTACCTGTCTGTCTCTTCTACTCTCTCTCTAGATCTTCTCCTGTCTTTCTCTTCACCTGTCCCTGTCTGTCTGTCTCTACATCCCCCCACCCCCCTCTCTCTCTCTCTCTCTGCCTGTCTGTCCCTTGACCTCTCTGTCTTGACCTTCACCCGTCCGCCTGCCTCTTCACCTGTCTGTCTGCAGGGGTGATGATGTGTCCAAAATGGCTGACCGAAGATGGTTTCGAGACTCAGTTTGCCGTCAATCATCTGGGCCATTTCCTGCTCACCAACCTGCTGGTGCCAAAACTGAAGAGCTCCGCCCCCAGCCGCGTGGTCAACGTGTCCTCCATCGCCCACCGGGGAGGTGCGACCTCTGACCCCTGAGCTCGGCATGACGCCGCAGGCCTGCGGTTCCTAAGTTTGTCTCGCGTTCCCCCTTCAGGTCGCATCGACTTTGAGGACCTGTTCTTCAGCCAGAGGCCGTACGGGGCCCTGGAGAGCTACAGGCAGAGCAAGCTGGCCAACGTCCTGTTCTCCAGGGAGCTCGCCCGCCGGCTCAGAGGTCCACACACACGCACACACACTCACGCACACACACACATGCACACACACACATGCACACACGCATGTACCAATCAGAGCTCGGTAGGGGGGAGGAAGACGTCGGCGGCGTGATACGTGGCGAGTTTCTCATCAGTGTCCAAGATGCTCCGAGATGTTTGCAGCTGTGTATGTGGTTCTAGGTCAGTGTAGCGGCGTCTTGGGGTTCCCCATGCTCCTTTGGGATGGATGTTCCAATGTTCCCTTTAAGTTTCCTTCATTGTTTCCTATGTTCCCTTCAGCTTTCCCTCATCACTCCTCCATGTTCCATCCACTCTCCCACTGTTTCCTTGACGCTCCCTCACGTTCCTTCCGTGTGTTGTCTGTCCTCTCAAAAGTTTCCTCCGTGTTCCGTGTTTCCTACGTGGCCTTCAAGTCTCCCTACGTCTTCTTCAACTGACACAAATAAAGCAGGGAACCCGTGACGCTAACATGAAGCTAACGGCGGCTAACGTTCGGACTGAAAATGATGCTGAGCAGTTGGGTTCACCGGTAACACCGTGGTTCCTCGTGGTGGCTGTTATTAGAGGCAGGGTGGGACAGACGGCATCATGACCGACAGCCGGGCAGTGAACGCAACACGCTGATCTCATCGGAAGCCAAACGCACCGTAATAACCCGGGGGGGTAAAGGTGGAACCACTAGGGGGCAGAAGCACACTGCAGTCAAGCAGCTGCCTCCAAGTCCAGACCCTGAACCTCCGTTTCTCCTTGACCTCCCGCCCCCAACCCCATCAGGTTCTGGCGTTTCATCGTTCTGTCTCCACCCGGGCGTCATCCGGACCGAGCTGGGCCGCCACGTCCACGGCTGGTTCCCCCTGCTGGGGGCGCTGCTGAGCCTCCCCTCGCTGCTGCTGATGAAGACGCCCAAGCAGGGCTGCCAGACCACCGTGTACTGCGCCGTCACGCCGGGCCTGGAGGGGCTCTCCGGGCGCTACTTCAGGTGGGCGGGGCAGACGTTGCCACCCGAGCGGTTTCTATGGTAACGGCGGGCCGTGTTTGATGTCCGATGTCCCTTTTAAGCGACTGCGCGGAGAAGGAGACGGCGCCCGAGGGGCGGGACGATGAGGTGGCGAGGAGGCTGTGGGAGGAGAGCGCGCGATTGGTCGGGTTGAAGGCCACCTGCTGACCCCGGCGCTTGGCTCTGATTGGCTCTTCGGACGTCTTCGCGGTGCCAAGAGATGCAGAAAGGAGGATGCGCGGCAGAGAAACAGGAAGTGGCGGATCCATAGACTGCGGCGTCGCCATGGGGACGACGGCAAGCATCAGTGATTGACAACCAATCAGAAGCCCCCCTGAATTGATAGTGGAAGCAGTAACTGTAATGCTGATATTAATGATCAATATGCCGCCGAGCACGTGCAAACGCGCGGGTCGGATTGGTTTGGTGTCTCATGAATTCATCATTCCTCATTAAATGATTGATAAGATTAAAAAATAAATAAATAAAAACGTCCCTCAGACTTTTATGTTCAAAACAAGACGGAGACGTGTGAGCACGCAGCTGTGAGAGTTCGGGGAGCACCGTTGGTTCTCAGCGAGGTCACGGAGAACCTTGTGGTTCATGTAGGGAACGAGTGAGACCGGGGATACGCAGCCTGGTGGGCGGGCTTTCAGTGGTGACCTTTGACCTGCAGGGACCACCTGGGCGTGTGTATTAGAAAGGTCAAGTTCCGGGCTTCAAGATTCGGGTTCCCTTGGAGACCGTGTTCCTTCTGTGTTCCATTTACGTTCCCTTTAAGCTTCCTTCATGTTTCTTTCCTGTTTCCTATGTTCCCCTGAAGCTTCATCCACGTTTCCTATGTTCCTTTAACTTTCCCTAATGTTTCCTATGTTCCCCTTAAGTTCCCTTTATGTCTCCTTCATGTTTCATATGTTCCCTTCCAAGTTTCCTTAATGTTTCTCATGTGCCTTTAACTTTAAGTTCCCTTTATGCCTCCCTCATGTTTCATATGTTCCCTTTAAGTTTCCTCCATGTTTCCTATGTTTCCTTCCAAGTTTCCTTAATGTTTCCTACAATTGTTTGACGTTTCCTCCATGTTTCTTATGTTCCTTTTAAATTTCCTTTATGTTCCCTCCATGTGTTGTATGTTCCCTTGTTTCTTTGTTCCCTTTAAGTTTCCTTAATGTTTATATATTAATTTTAAGTTTCCACAGTGTTTCCTTTGTTCCTTTGAAGTTTCCTTCATGTTTCCAATTTGCTCTTTAACTTCCCTTAATGTTTTCTATGTTCCCTTCAGCCTTCCTCCATGTTCCAAATGTTCCATTCCAAGTTTCCTCGATGTTTCCTACAGTTGTTTGAAGTTTCCTTCACATTCCCTCTATGTGCTGTATATTCCCTTTAAGTTCCCTTCATGTATCCTATGCTACCTTTAAATTCCCTTTATGTCTCCTTCATGTTTTATATGTTCCCTTTGTTTCCTCCGTGTTTCCTTCATGTTCCTTTAAGTTTCCTTCATGTTCCTTCCGTGTTCCCTATATTCCCTTCAAGTTTCCTTCATGTATCCTATGTTACCTTTAAGTTCCCTTGTTTCCTCCGTGTTTCCTACCATGTTCCGTACCTCCCCTTCAAGTTTGCTCTATGTTTCCTATGTTCTCTTTAAGTTTCATCGATGTTTATTCTGTTCCCTTTAGGTGTCATCCATGCTTCCTGTGTTCCCCTTAACCTTTCTCCATGTCTGCTTGTTCCCTACATGGTTCCTCTGTCTCCTTTAAGTTTCTTTCATGTTCTTTCCATGTTTTCTGTGTTCCTTTTCACTGGCCTCCATGTCTCCTTTATGCTCCCTCCATGTTTCGTATAGTCCCTTTAAGTTCTGTCCATGTTTCCCATGTTCCCTCCATGTTTCCCGGGTTCCCTTTACATTTCATTCATGTTTCCTTTATCTTCCATGATTCCTATGTTCCTCTATAAGTTTCCTCTATTTTTCCTAAGTGAACTTTATGTCCGTCTATGTTTCTTCCATGATTTCTAAGTTTCCTTCAGGTTCCCTCTGTGTTTCCTATGTTTCCATCAAGTTTCCTCCATGTCTCCTTCATGTTCTCCAAGTTCCCTTTACGTTTCCTTCGTGTCCTTTATGTTTTCTCTTTTTCCTCCATGTTCCTTCATCTTCCTTCCACGTCTCCTCCATGTTCCTTCATGTTCCTTCCACGTTTCCTATGCTCCCGTTCGTGTCCTCCATGCTTCACCGAGGCTGTGAAATCACTGATATATCTTAAAGGCACCAATCATCACTCTCACGTCCTGCCGACTGGTTCACTGAATAAAAGTTTTAACGTGCTCAGTCATCATCATCATCATCATCATCATCTTCCTCTTTGACCTAGAGGGAGGCTGAGGGAGCCGGCAGCCTGTCATCGGCGGCTGTGAGCAGCCACGCCCCCTTTACCCGCCCACCGTTACATCACCGCGGCGGGTCGCCCGTTCACCACGTGTCCAATAAACGACGCGCGTGACTGCTGCTGCGGCTGGTTTGACGCGTGATGAGGAGCAGCCGTCGCCCCCATAACGGAGCGATAATCAATCAATCAATCACTCAATCAATTAATCATCAGCCTGAGATGTTTCACCACAAACCCGACAGAGACCGAGGGGGGACCAGAGCTTCCTGCTGTGTTTCACCGAAACACACGAGGAAGATGACGAAGACGGTGAGGTGGAGGACCATCAAGAAGATGATGATCATGATGATGATGGTGAAGATGCTGAGCTTGAAGGTGATGATGAGGATGGTTATGATGAAGATGATGAGGAGGAGGAGGAAAGAGTAGAAGGATGATGGTGATGGTGATGATGGTGAAGATGCACCATCTCGCTGTAGCTGTTCGATGCCACCAAAAGATGAACATGATTCACAGACGTGTGTGTGTGTGTGTTTGTGTGTGGTTGGTTGTGTGTGTGTGTGTGTGTGTGTGTGTATGTGTGTGTGTGAGACATGTGTGGGTGGTCATCATTCATGAGTGAGGAGTCTCCTCATCCATCTGCTGTCACACACAGTCGTCGGCCCGGCCCGGCCCGGCCCAGTTCTGGGCGGCCTCCTCTGGTCCATGAGCCTCGTGTTTGACACTCAGGATCGAACCCATAAAAGTCTGTGAGGTGACGTGAACCTCGTGGTCGTTTCTCTTTGACCTGGCTGACGAGCCTCCAGTGAGGGCAGCGCTCGCACTTCCTCTCCCACCGGCTCTCCTTCTTCTCCTTCTTCTCCTTCTTCTTCTTCTTCTTCTCCTTCCTCTCCTTCTTCTTCTTCTCCTTCCTCTCCTTCCTCTCCTTCTTCTTCTTCTCCTTCCTCTCCTTCTTCTCCTTCTTCTCCTTCTTCTCCTTCTTCTTCTTCTGTGGATGTTTTCCTTCCGCGCTCGTGTGGCTGCTCGGCTGCTTCCACTTGGAGCTACGTGACGTACCCCTTTTTTTTTCTTCCCCTCCTCTTCTCACACACACACACACACACACACACACACACACACACACACACACACACACACACACACACACATTTTACAGAAAACGCCATCTCAGCTGTGAGCCCGTCATGTGCAGCGGCGCC
>CAAKHG010037935.1:0-10648 GCA_901007715.1 Dactylopterus volitans
GAAAGCCAAAGATGATGATATTAACGTAACAATAAATGTTCTCAGGGGTGCAGTTATCCTCATACGTGATAGATACACGGGGCTCGTTACGCTGCACAAACAACGTATCGCGTATCACGTGACTTTAACTTGACAGTGGAGGTGAAGGCGTCAGTAAGAAGCGGAGCAACGTGGGGCAGCTTATTTTAGTTAAAAATGGAGCTACAGTTCAGTTTTACACTTTGTCAGACCGAGCTGGCTCATTTCAGCAGCGCAGGATAAAGCACCTGCGATGGAGACGCCCCAACAAGCTGCAGGCAGAGACTGCTGCTGACAACGCTGCTAGCGCTTCACAGCCTAGCATAAAAGACTACGCAGCCAACAAACGCAACAAGGCGCCGAGTGAAGCTAGCAACAACTTAACAGCTGAAACGGGGGCCCTCGACATGCAGCCCGCATCAACTGTTGAAGACGACGTATTTTTAAAGCTAATGAAACATCTCCAGCCAGGCTAGGAAGTTCCCTGCAGAGCGACAGTTAGCTCGAGGGTGTCAAAGCTCTACCAAGACTCACTTACTCAGGAGAACGATATGTGACCTCTTAGCGCTGCGATCAATAAACGTTTGTCAGTTAACGACTTGAACGACTTGAATTAATGGGATTGAGGTCTATGAATGGAGAGACGGAGCCCTCTACTGGTTATACAGCGCAACTGCGCTCAAAATTCATAAACAATGTGTACACGCTATTTTACAGCCCCGCGTACACCTGTCGAAATCCTTGTTAACGATGACACCCCGAGTCACAATCTCACCTGCCGCAGTGACGGTTTGCACACGCTTGAAGCCTGAATGAGTTGTTGTTGTGGGCAGAGACTCATTTCAGACAGTTTATTAACAATTCATTCAAAGAACCGACCTCGGTTCACGCGTTTGCTTGGGTGTGAATATTTCCACGCTGCATTGTGAAGCACCGTGTGATCTAGCGAGCCGGGATGAGAACACAAATGTTAGAGACCCGCCTCCTCTGGACGAGGGTCGCCAGAACCAGAGCTTTTATCCGTCCTGAACACCGGCCGTAACGTAACTCTCCTCCTTCTCAGCCTATGAGGACCGGCAGCACAGCAAGCGCAGCCAGATCTCCTCACGCTCATGGTTCACCTCCTCCTCATCGCCAGCGGGGGGCGCTGCCGGTGGTCTGCTCCACAAGCTGGGCCAGCAGGGCAAAGAGGCGGCAGTGGCCAAAGCGCTGGGCGCCGCCCACAGTCCGCTGGTCCGCCGACGAACCGCCGGATCTGGAGTCAGAACAGAACCCTGCTGCACGGTTGCCCGCAGGAAGTTTGACTCCGAGGTCGACGCGTGTGACATGAGGGTGGAGGAAGCACCGGAGCCGGGACAGGAAGTAGCAAACGCCAGCAGCTCCTGCGACGTTAAATCCACGAAGGATGAAGAGGTGTCGCCGGTGCAGGGAGGTTCAGGCGCCGTCGCCTCACTGGTGGCGGACTACAGCGACTCGGATTCAGAAGCCGACCAATGAGCGTAGAGCCCAGCTGTCCTGGAGAGTCCTGGGTGCTCGCGATGATGGGCTGGAAATGAGAGGCCTTGAATAAACTCACATGAGGCTTAAAACCACAGATGGGTGCAGTAAGGCCAGGAGGAGCCTGCCTGGAGGTAGCTGAGAAGCTTCCATGATGAGCGCGAGCCTCCATCTGCAGGTGGCACAGCTGTTCAGTGAGACGTTTACTTTTCCACGTTTGATGGATTAACTCGGTCATTTAACCTCAGAAACGCGGCTGTATCCCTGCAGCAGCCAATCAGGACGCAGCTAACATCCAGGTCTGTGCATCATCTACATGGTGAGACTCTGAATGACCCGTATTAAATGTATCAGGAGTTGAGAAATGTCATCACTCCATCCTGTTACACGGTCGTCTAAAATGTGGCCAAAGACCTGCTTTGTGATGTCACAGCGACCTTTGACCTTCTAATCTCTTCACACGAGTTTAAATCAGGGGTGTCAAACTGGTCCATGAAGGGCCGGTGTGGCTGCAGGTTTCCATTCAAACCAAGCAGGAGCTCACCTGATACAGCAAATCACCCGAGTGAAGACATTTGATTGGCAGAAGCAGGAGCGCTCCTGCGTCCACTCAACCAATCAACTGCCTTCGCTTTGGTGTATCAGGTGTTCTCCTCCTCGGTTGGAATGAAAACCTGCAGCCACACCGGCCCTTTCATGGACCAGTTTGACACCCCTGGTTTAAATGGATGTTTCTACCAAATCCAAAGAGGGTCCTTAGATTCATGCGAATGATGCAGGTCCTGGAGGAGTTGACCTTTGCCCCTTTGTTATTGCATCGTTTTATGCCCTTAGACATCTGTGTGTACGTTTGGTGTGTAACACTGAGAAAACACAGATTGTGAGGGGCGACATTTGACCTTTGACCACCAGAATCCTTTAACAGGCACTCGGATCAAAGTGAAGCGAAATTCTCCACCTCTCTGTTGAGGACCCCCAGGAGGCCCTGCCGACCTCACTTTAGCCCCCCCCCCCCCCCCCTTCACTCCTGCAGTTTTATGAACTTAATGATGCTGAAATAAAAGTATGAATGTCTGGGCCGATGTGAAGGTCTCTTTATTGGACATGATCAGATGTTGAAGCCCCTCCTACTATTGGGCGGTGAAGTGGGAGGAGCTAAGCATGGTGTTACAGCAGCCGAGCGAGTGGCCATGTCACAGTCAGCATGAGTCGCTGGACGCTGACAGACCTGCTGCTGCTGCTGCTTCTCTGTGAAGCCGGCGGCCAGTTTGAGGGCTTCAGACGGTAAGTAGAGCTCTTCCCACCATCCACGCCGCCGCCCCTCTTCACTCTGACGCCGCCGTGTTTTCCGCAGGCCGCTATGGGCAGACAGGTGAGTGTGTCCACGCTTCCGCGGCGCTTCCACCTGCTGCTGGAGCCGCCGTCTCAGTTCTGAATGTCTCCTTCAGGTTCCAGCCAACAGGCAACTTCTGGGAGCTGCTCAAGTAAGTCGGTCACAGCAGCTCAGCCGGCGCGGCGTCCTGCATGTGACTCGGACGCAAACATGGACTCTGACTGCCGATGCTCAGCCGGGCAGTTTCACCACTTTATCACCAGAGTCCCTCAAACTCCTGTGATGTCACCAATCGTGGTCCGGCCACATGACCTCACTTTCTTTGTTTCTTTTTCTTCTCTTCTGCAGTTTACCGTCACGGCACATTCCACAGCCGTTTGCCAAGGTCTCCAGGTACAGGCTCCTTCACCTGGTGCCTGGACCGATTTATCAGATGGCCGATAAAATTGGCCAATATTTACATGTCACAGACATAATGGCATTGGTGGACAAGTGGCCAGTATATGCCAATGTTAAGTTCTATTAATAGGGCGATTGATCGAGCAGCTGGTTTTCTCGGCCGATATTTGCATGTCGGAGCCATATCGGTTCTGGGTGGAAAAAAGGCGGCTTCACCAATATTAACTTGATATTTTGCACTTAAATTTAAGACAGTATAGATAATAAAACATGAATAAGTGCTTATGTCACTGACGTCTAGCAGAGGGCACCCTCCATTGCTGCTGACAATGACAGTGCACTGTCATCGCTGCTCCACCTCTCTAGAACATTTAACCAGTCGGCTAGTGACTGGTAAAATGTTAGTCAAAGGAATCAGATATGTTAGAAACAAACAATACAGCAAGAAACTGTTGCATTCTGGGGGAGAAAACCGACAGTTTACCAGTTTCTGTCCAGCAGTGCATGATGGGAGATGTTGTCTATGTGACGGGAAAGGACTTTGATAGGAAATGAAAGCTTGTCATGAGTATAGAAAACTGACATGGTTGTCTATAAACGTGCAATTCTGTCTGCTGCCAGTGAAGCTTGTTTTATGGCCTTTTCCTGAGGGCACCGCTAATGCTAGCATAGCTACCACTAGCAGACGGAAACATTTATTTCGTAATGACACCTGGAAGCAAAAGTCTTCAAAATCATGATAGACAGTGTTGACATCAAAATCAAGATAGACAATTCACACAAGACAGAGAACGGCGCCCCCTGTCTGTCGCATTCACATTTACATGTGAATTACAAAGAAGTTTGTTTGTTTCACAGTTTGAAATTGAAAATTGGACGTGACACAAAAATAACAACACAAAATCATTAAATTTGTTAATTTTTGAGTTTTCATTTTTCCGTTTCATTCCCTTAGAGGCTTCTTAACTCTTATTTAACGTAATACCTTGTTGGCGATAAAACCATGTGGCTGTATGATGACCTCAGTCTTGTCCTCTGCGTCCTCTTAGCTCGCCAGAGATCAGCTCATCTCCAAGGTACGTCTGCTTTCTTCCACCATGTTTATGTCAATCATGAAGCCATGATGTTTATAGACGTGAGTGGTAGATACCCAGCAGGTGACTGGTTGTGATGTCCCCATGCAGGTTCACCCTGGTGGCTCCAAGCCTCCTGAGGACGGACAGCCCGGAGAACTTGTACCTGCAGGCTGATGGCGTGTCCACCGCCGTCGCTGTCTCCATCTCCATCCAGGACTTCAGGAAGACCAGGATGCTGCTGCAAGACTCCGTTACTCTCAGTCAGGAGAATGGCTTCCACGCTCTCAAGGCGATTCAGGTGATGCAGTCAAGATGGAGGACATGAGCATGCTCTGACCTGATTCAGTGATCGATTGATAATTGTAACCGATTAATTACAATCGTCTTCCACTTTGATCCAAATGTTTGTAGTCATGGAAACTCACTGAACTTTTGACCAATCACTGAACACCAGCGTGTCACCAGCATACATGGAGCCTGAGTGGCAGGGTCCATCTCGTCTACAGCAGTCACCATGCGTTGTGTTCTACTCCTCTGATTGGTCCAAACTCTGACATGTCTCCTTAACATCTTAACACCCAGCCACCCAATCCCTGTGAAACTCCTATGACAGTGGTGGGTTTTTTATTTACCCCCTGTGATGCTGATTGGCTAATTATGGAATCAAGATTGAAGCCAAGGGCACGGTGGAGCGCGGTGGAGTGGGAGGAGGTCAATGTCTGGACCCAGACCAAAAGTATCATCCAAAAAAGTGATGCATTCAGAAGATGAAAATATATGCTAGTTTGAAAGTTAGATGACAGCTGAATCCGAGTTCACCACTCAGCTCCGCCCTTCTGCATCTATCGGTTTGTTGTCTCGCGCCGGGTGTCCCGATTCTTGCCGGGGTCGAGGGAAGTCTGAGGGCCATCGGCCATCCAACCAGGATCGACGCCGGCAAGATGGCTGCACAAGCAACCAAAGAAAGCTGCAAATGTATGTTCTTCACCAATAATAATGGTATCAATTATGATATCCGTTGCATGTTCTCCATTTAATTGTACGCCATGAGGGAATCGGGATGGTTACTCCCTTCCAAAAGTTAAGAAGGCATTCAAAAAGAAGGGCTCGTGGTACAGTCTGAAGGAGGATTGTCCATGGTACCCTGCTGAGGAACAAAAACCTGGACCATGATCGGCCTGCCATCAATCAAAGTGGTGCTGGTGCTTCGTTTGTGCTGAGGAGACGATCCGACTTCCATCTGACCCAACTGTAGAAGGCGGCGCTCTTGGATAAACAAGTTCTTGTAGCCACTTGAACTAAGTGATGAGCAGGATCGAGACCAACCATCGCGGTCATCCCTCCCTTGAGGGCGTGTTCCCTCACACCAGGAAAGTCCTGAAAGTTCGCTTTCTTTGCTCCGGACCAAAACACAATGCTTCTTTTTTGGTTTGGTGCGGTTCCCTTTCACAATGCAATTTTTGAGAGGTCTCAGAATTTGTCAACAAACCTACATTTGTGCAAAGATCGTTCACTTATTGGACAAACGGGTCTAGGGTGGGGCAACGCGGTAAAGAAAAAAAACAAAACAATCATGGAGCTCCAGCTTGCTGCAGTCGTTGTGCTGATTTTGATTTGTTTCACAGTTACAAACGTTTGCAGAAATTTCGGAGCATCAGAGTTTTTTTTACCCTCATGCAACATTGATCTGCGAGTGGTGGAACTCCTCCCCCCTCATCCTGGTGCTGAATGTATTAAACGCATCGGCATTTTTACGTTTTTTCCAGCGTTCTTCTTATGTTGGCATCTTCCCAAATATCCAACAGACATTCCGTCTCTTCTTTGCTCCATGTTGACTCATTTTTAACCAATGGTCCAACAACACGCTGCTAATCTTTGGTTTTACTGTGCTAATCAAACAACATTTCCCAAAATGCGCGTGGCAATGGAAGTCTGTTACATCCAAAGAGGTGTACGATTTTTCGAACCGGCTCGAGCCGAGGTGCGGTCACTTTCACATCTCAAGCCAACCGCACCAGGGTTCGTGTGGAACCGGACCGAGAGCGTACCACCTCTCCAGCTGGGTCTCGGTTCGGCCATTTTGTCCACTCCAGAGTTCCATGGTTTGTCTTCACACCAGCTCGAAAGGTCCAAACCAGGGATTTTTTTGGTTTAGTTTGAACCAAACAAGGTAGGGGTAAGTACCCCACTGAGCTGTTGGAAGTATCTCTGGAGCTGCCACTTCCTGCAAGGAACATCTTACCAATCAGGAGCATTTTCCTGGTACATCAAAAACGTTGGTCCTCCCAGTAAGCTTGAGGTGATTAACAACAGTGGAACAATGTGGTCCATGATGAGTCCTTCCAAGTAGGAAACCAGGTCACTTGGAGCACCCAGGGGTTTGTTTACCAGCAGCAGGTCAGTAATCAGACCATGAACCGTCAGGTCAGTGATCATCTGTCAATAAACGCTTCAACAAACAGGAGCAACACGCTGATAAGACTTACCAGATGCAGGTCAAAGGTCAAAGATCTCCTCCAGGAAAGGTTTGACTCATGTCCTGTCTCTCTCCGTCTCTCTCTCTTCAGCTTTCCTCAGAACATCTGAATCGTGAGGAGACAAAGAACAAATTTGTGTACCTGAAGGTGGCGTTTGGCAGCTATCACTCCGAGCAGAGGGTTCTCATGGTGTCCTTCCACTCTGGATACATCTTCGTCCAGACAGACAAGCCCATCTATAATCCTGGAGACACTGGTGAGAGCAGCCAAACATAACTGATGATCACCAGAGCTCCAGTCAAACTCGGGTGAAAACGGATCTGAAGAGCTGTTGTGTTTCCAGTCAACACAGCAGCTTTGGTCATCGAAGTAGCGGCTGAAGGAAACCATGATTTGCTTCTTCCCCCTCAGTTTGGTTCAGAGCCTTCGTGTCGTCTCCATCCTTTCAGGCCTTCAACAGCTCCATCACAATAGACATCCAGGTTAGCAAACACGATCCTTGGTGGCTCACATCTGACTGCAAGCACTGACTGCATGCATGGATGGATGATCACAAGGTGTGTGACCTTACACGGCCTTCATGTGTCACAGAATCCTGACGGCGTGGTGGTGAAGCACATCTACAGGACCAGAGCCGTCGCCGGCATCCTGGCGGACATTTATCAACTCTCTGAAATCACCAAGTAAGATCATCCAGGTCGAGGTTCCCTGAAAAGGCTCCAGTCAGCAGAAAAAAAGATAAAAATTATCAAAGCGTTCAAATGTTGGTACAATCTGCAGTTAAAATTGAACTTCTCTGTTTTTTGGGGGGTTTTTTTGGAATAAAACAACTAACAACCGGAAAACAACCAACAATGTCAAAATAATCTCATCAAAAACCATATTCAACATCCTAGGAAATAGTCTGGGCCCGAGTAACGACATAGCAACAGAGACCATAACCAGTCACTGTTGAGCCAACTAGCGAATTTAAGCTAATGCTAATAGAGATGTAGTTAATACACCAGGAAGTAGTCCAGGCCCAGTGACAACTTAATAAATGTGAAATTATCTAGAGCCTGCTAACCAGCTAGCTAATAGCGATGTAGTTACTACTCTTAGTAACAAGTCAACAACAGTGAAGATATCGAGTTCCTGTTGAAGCAGCTAGTTAACTTGAGCTAATGCTAATAGCAAAGTAGCTACTACTCCAGGAAGCATACCTGCTATCTGATGTTAGTAGAAATGACGGGATTTCACTCACAAACATGAAACTGTTTCATAAACCATGTTTCCACATTTAGCTGCTGCAGGTGAAATTTGCATTTATTTTTAAGCTAGTGGCGCCAAGTCACCCAGCCACCGACATTTAAAAAAAAATCATTTACCAATAGTGACGCTTCACATGACGCTAACTCAGCTCTGTTCCTCTGCTGGACAGTGAAGGAACATGGACGCTGATCGCCAAGTTTGACCACTGGAAGCAGAACACGTTCAAGTCCCAGTTCCAGGTGAAGAAGTACGGTAAGTGGCGCCTCATCATCATCATCATCATTGTCGTCATCATCGTCATCATCTTCATCATCATCCCAACGTCACACTTCACATTGGAGGGACTTTATTGGCCTGTTGTGTTTCAGTGCTTCCCGCCTTCAACGTCACCTTGACAACCAGGAAGTCCTTCCTCAACCTGGATGATGACGAACTGGTGGTGGAGATCTCAGCCAGGTCTCACACAGACACACACACACACACACACACACACACACACACACACACACACACACACACACACAGCGTTGCTAAAGACAGTAGAATGTTTAGTAAAATAACGACACTGGCGATTTCATCCTGGCATCATGTTGACTGAGACTAAACGACAGCGCATCACCGTTGACCCGTGGTTGTCGTGGCGATGTTCCAGGTACCTGTACGGCGAGCCGGTCCAGGGAACGGCCTACGTGGTGTTTGGAGTGAAGATCAATAACGAGATGAGAAGGTTGCCGACGGTGAAGCAGCTGTCGAGCGTGAGTGGGCGCTCCAGCGCGGATCTGTGGACGCTTGTGCGTCCGCGGGTGGCGCCGACAGTCATCTGCTGACAAGCATCATGGCTTTAGATGTTGATCGAGCCCGTCGGGTCTGTTCGTGTACGACAGCGTTTGATCGGCTGAAGCATTCAAATCTCCTGTCTTGTTTATGTCCGTCTGATGACTCGACGTTTGCTCTTTGTTGATGGGGAAGCCTGATAAGGAGCAGGTCACCGCAGCACGAGTCGGCATTTGTTTGGTTAACAGAAACAGGAAGCTGACGTGGCCGCGCTCTTGTCCTCCTGCAGCTGAACGGCGGTGAGGTCAGACTGAGCATGGACGAGATCAAGAGAGCGTACCCTGACCCCAGGACTCTGGTGGGCAGCTCTGTGTACGTCAAGGCCTCCGTCCTCACCCAATCAGGTGAGCGCTCGGCGGCAACCAGGAAGAAGCATCACCGTGTTCAAATGGAACCAGTCGTCATGGTTACAAAACTACGGTCAAAAAGCTTCTGTACCAGGACTCCTGCCGTGTTGATATGTTGTTTTTTCTGAGCAAAGGCAGCGACCTGGTCGACGCCGAGAAGACGGGCATCAAAGTAGTGGAGTCGCCTTTCGTCATATCCTTCAAAGACATTTCCGGGTTCTTCAAGCCGGGTCTGCCCCTGGACTTCAGCGTGAGAACCCCCGTCCCATGAAAGCGGCCGCCATCGTGCTCGTTCACCTCTCTCAGCGACCTCCTTTTCTGCGCGTGCAGGTCCAGGTGAGCCACCATGACGGTTCGCCGGCCCACAACGTCCCGCTGAAGCTGAACCTGCTGGACAAGCTGCTGCACGCCGCCTACGGCACGGCGAGGGTGACCGTCAACATGCCCGCTGAGCAACGGCCGCAGACCATCACTGTGAGTGCCACGCTGCAGCCAATGAAAACTCTGTAAAGCTCCCTCAAGATGGTGCTGGCCAGAGAACATCTCTGGTTCCGTGTGTTTCCTAGGTGACGACTGCTGATGCCAGCCTGAGACCAGAGCAGCAGGCCAAGCAGCAGGCCGTCGTTCGGCCATACGTGACCTTTAACCCGCGGCAGCAGAACTACCTTCACATCTCCACCGGGACCAGCAGCGTGTCCATGGGCCAAACGCTGCCCGTGAAGCTGAACATCGGCGCCGCCAACCAGAGCGTGCGAGACCTGATCATGCACATCACCTACCTGGTGAGTCCGCCCGCGTCCCATGACCACCCATCGCTCAGTCCCGCGTCCTGACGGTGAACGCGGCATCATCGGCGTTCCAACGCTCCTCGAACGCACCGTAGAAAACAAACCATGAAACGCTGATATTTCACCTCAGTCCCTCTAGTTTTATCATCAGATCAACACGATCTGAGTTCCAGTTTACACACCATTACACAAGCATTAACACTTGAACAACCATCATTGTGATAAAAACAGAAATGACAGGAACCATCTCTGAGGAAAAGAAGTCCCACCCACTAACGTGGTGGAGGCGGGGTTAATCTCCTGTACTCCAGCCAGCCACCCGGGGGCGATGGATCTGATGACTCAGACTGGCACGACGTGAAAGGGTTCTATAAAACAAGAACCAGGATGAATGATTCGCTTCATGTTTGTCGTCTCAGAAATTCTTCTGTTCATCCAATCACAGACGCTGTTGATGAGAGGCTTGTGGGCGAGCTGGTGGGCGGGCTGGTGGGCCGGCTGGTGGGCGGGCTGGTGGGCGTGCTGGTGGGCGGGCTGGTGGGCGGGCTGGTGGGCGGGCTGGTGGGCAGGCTGGTGGGCAGGCTGGTGGGCGTGCTGGTGGGCGGGCTGGTGGGCGGGCTGGTGGGCG
>CAAKHG010037937.1:3615-19812 GCA_901007715.1 Dactylopterus volitans
GTCCAGGCCCCCTGCTTGCTCATGCCCACTACTCTGCTGAAGCGAGTCTCCTCCACGTCGGCACGAACCTCCTCCTGGATGAGCTTTCGCCTCTCCTTTCCATTGGCTCTGCTGTAGCGTGGCTTTGGGTTGCTGCCCAGCCCAGCCCGACCTGTAGCCACGGTCCCCACTAGGGCGCTGTGTCGTAGCCTTGTCTCTGCCCACTCTAGTGCATCCTGAGCACGCCACTTCCTTCCTGTTCTGACCTCCACACCTGCCGAAGACACTTTTCCGTCAGCAGAATCTCTGTAGAGCAGGACTTCTCTGGCCCGGGAAACCTTGAACCCCTCCACCAAACTGCTGTATGGAAGCTGCAGCTTGGTGTTGTGCCCAAACAGTGCAATACTGCTTAGGCTCCGTGGCAGGCCCAGCCAGATGGTCATGGGGAATTCGTACGTTAGCAGCGGCCAGAGGAGACTATAAGTGGCAGTCACTTATTATTATCCTGTTCTTTGTGAAGTGAATGCCACAAAGTGGCATCACTTATTGAGATCCTGCTCCACGACACGATAATCTCATTTAACTCAATTAACGTTACACCACAGAGCACTGTAAATTATTGTGTATTCTAGGAGTTCATGTTATGAGGTAGAGGTCAACATTGTGTGTCTACATTATGATACATTTCTGTTGTATTATCTTTTTTCACACTTTAATATGACCAGTCACTATGAGGAGGAGCAAGCAAGCATGCTGGGAATGACCTCAGAATAAGATAAACCTGATGCAGGACTTGAACTGTCCACACGTTAACATCATCTTCGCTGTCATCACTTAGACATACAGGTGAAAGTTGCTGCTAATCTTGGAAAGACTATAATGGCTGCATATATTCACTGTTAATAATGTTGTTTGAGTTCTGTTCCAGGACCATCACTCATACAGACAGGTTGTTTCCTAGGCATTTACATTCAAACACTCAGCCAGGTTTCTTTTTGTCTATTTCATAGTGACTGGTAAAATTGAAAAGCTGGATCATCTGAACGCTGTTCAGCTGATCCAACAATTATTTAACAAGACATTTTCAGGTGAACAAACTACAACAGTTAACTTCAGTGGCCCTAAAATCCAGAGTGCTGTTGATTTGCACAGAAGCCTGGTTGTATTGTCAGTCATGAGGCACACCCTCATTATTTCTATTGTCTATTTGAAGTAAATAGGGTCTTATTTAAAAAAAAAAAAAAAAAAAAAAAGTAAGATAACATGGAAAGCAGTGATTGAGACCGTTATCTTGTCAGGAAAATACAAACTAAGGAAATAAAAAAGTTAAAAATTGAATATTTTCCAGAGACTTCTATTGATGGGAAGTTTTTCTGCAAACATGTGTTGACCCCTACCAGCCATCAGATAGTGCAAGCTTAATGCATTTTCACATAGGCTTCACTTTTGTGAACTGGAAGCTTGATCCACTTCTCTATGCACTTAATGTGCACATCGATGCTGCTTATCCCACCTATACCATGGTAATTTACCAAGCAATATAAATATGTGGGGAAAGTTTTGGACTTTAAAATTAAAAGGTTATGAAGCAAGAGCTCAGGGTTGTCATGACAATGAAGAATTCTTGTCCCCTTTACGTCCAAACCAGTTGAATCACAGCTCATTGTAAATTGCAATGGGGTGAGGTCAGAGAAGATTAGAACTATTTAAGGCAATGGAGCTTTAAAGTTTTAAAAGGATTTTTTTTTAATTAATTTCATCCTTCTCTTGCTCTATCATGTTTAGTTCCTTTTACCTGTATCTGTTTTTGACATTTGCTATAGTTACAGGTTGTCACAGATGGATTTACAGTGATTAACCTTGGACAGGGCGGTGGTTAGCACCGTTGCCTCATAGCAAGAAGGTCACAGGTTCGACTCCCGGTCTTTCTATGTGGAGTTTGCATGCTCTCCCCGTGTCTGCGTGGGTTCTCTCCGGGTACTCCGGCTTCCTCCCACTTCCAAAATGCTGAGGTTAACTGGCTACTCTAAATAGCCACGTAGGTGTGCGTGAGAGTGTGAGTGGTTGTATGTCTTTCATGTGGCCCTGCGATGAGCTGGCGTCTCGTCCAGGGTGTACCCCGCCGCTCGCCCATTCGACAGCTGGGATCGGCTCCAGCACGACCGCGACCCGGAATAAGCGGAAGACAATGAATGAATGAATAACCTTGGACAAAACCTTGGACAAAACTACTGCTGGGGAACCTTGTGGACATGGTTGCAAAATAACAACATGGTGAAGTTTTTCATGACAATTGCAATGAATAGTGTGTAAACGACACTGAAATGGGAAAATAAGTGCAAAGCCATTTGCTTGTTTCCTTAAACTTTTTCCCCAAAATGTAATCAGTTTGCTGCTTGGTTGTATGAGAACATAAGTTTTAGGAGACAGAGCTGACAACAGGGACCTAAACTGCATTATTTTTATTTTCACATTTTTGCTCAACTAATAGGTAGAGGATTTATTGCTTTACTTGAATTCAGCTTTTTCTTTAGCACTGTCATGTTATTTCCTCAAATCATCAAATTATTTCTTCAATGACCCAGAAGTTTCATGGAAATAAAAAAGAAATGGGACAGAACATCAACGACAACAAAAAAGGCCATTTCAAGCTTTCTGAAAAACTTGTGTTCCTATGTCATTTATTTAGTCAATCTTTGAAAGCTAAATTTGAGTTTAGATGCAGTAATCTACTTTGCTTGTTTTGGCACACATAATGGCTATTTGGCATTGCCTCCCAATGTTATTATCACAGTAATTGTTCAAGAACACTGGACCTCGGACTGTGTTGCAACAGCACAGAGAGTAATTAATATTGTATTCATTTTTATACTACCAAACTTATGACAAGCATGTGTACTAAAGTGCAGGAAAAAAAGTAAAAAAAATTCTTAGTGAACACTTTGGCTGGTCCTTGAGCAGCACTGATCACTGTGAAGTGAGAACAACGAGCTTCCCCTCAGCAGAGATGCCTTGCATGATAAAGCTGCTGGACAAACAGCTCCCTGGATAACTCACACCTAACCTCCTTGTCATCCTGTTCCTCTTTTCTTCCCTCTCTTCCTCTATCCTCCTGGCCTTTGTCACCCCACTTTCCTCTCCTCTGGCTGGTTAGCTGACAGTTAGAGGTGGTCAGGGTCACCTCTTGCATTTCCCAGGGGCTTGAACATTGAAGCTGGAGGCCCCACGCCCCAGCGACTTCCTGACTTGCCCCCAGTGAGTAGACAGTGAAGTGCTAGGAAGTCTGGGTCACTCCGTTTGGGCAGCAGCCTGAGGTCCAAGAGGTTTGGCTTTGGATATATGATTCTCCAGGCCAGAAACAGCCTGCCAGGCATTGACAACCTCTGCAAACTGATGTGGCACAAGCTGGCAGAGCACTCTCTGCTGCAACTGTGTTTGACTGGTCTCTGCTTTACTTGCTACTTTTTCTTTTGTTCTTATGACAGACATTTTCTTTTTTGTATGTTTTCTTATTACGTCATGAACGCTGATCTGAAAATCTGCTTAGATCTGTTCTTCTAAAAAGCAAATGTACTGTGTATTTGACATCATAATACACTGCTCCACAGATAGTTTCCCTGTGTGCCAAATTGTGTCAAGAATTCCAAGTCAATGGCTAGAATATGTGCAGTGGTGGAAAGTAACGGAGTAAATTTACTTGAGTACTGTGCTTAAGTACATATCCACAGGATTTGTACTTTACTTGAGTATTAGATTTCTTTGGTACTTATTACTCTTGTTTGACTAAATTTCCAAGACAAATATTTTTACTTTTACTCGAGTAAATTTTTAGGAAGGCTGAAAACTACTCTTTACTTTCAGGTCTGCTCTTTCGGGGAAAGCTATCGCAGTGCACATTCTCCACTGGGATCTACGTAAAAGTGGAAATACGTCATCCCTCCCAATAAGGATACTGCCAAAGTAGCCACGCTCTCGACTGCGTTTGTCAACACAGAACTGCGACAATGGCTGCATCAGGAGAAGAAAGACAATTCGCCGAGTCTGAGTCTGTTAATGAGCCGGACTCACAGGAACTTTCAGAAAATCCTTGGCCTTATCTGAACTCCATGTTTGAGTTTGACAGAGTAAAAAACATGGACACATAAAAACAGACATATATTTTCAAAAGTTTATTGTGTTTGCCGAAGAGAAACTACCTCTCTGCTTTCAACAACTCCAGGTCCAACTTAAAGAAACACATTGACGTAAGTTAACCAGACTTTCACCATGTTATTTTCTATTTGTCTCGGTCAGTATGTGTGTGTTAATCACAAAAACTACATTTTGTAGGAAGTGGCGCTGAGTGTGCACGTGCGTGTGCATCTGCGTGTGCATGTTCGTGTGCGTGTGTGTGTGTTTTAAGTGATAGGCGAATGAAGCGCACAACATTCTTGCATGCCTGATTACAGGCAGGCTCATAGCAGAAGTGATGTGTTTGTGAGCTTGTAGATGGGTTGTTTTCAAGGCAGCATCGAACACAGCTACTACAGTGCAGTTTCCTTGGCAATATTACACCGTAAGATACATTATCTAATCATACTAGTTAAAGTGTGAGTGGCTGTATGTCTTTCATGTGGCCCTGCGATGAGCTGGCATCTCGTCCAGGGTGTACCCCGCCGTTCGCCCATTCGACAGCTGGGATCGGCTCCGGCACGACTGCGACCCGGAATAGCCGGAATAAGCGGAAGACAGTGAATGAATGAATGAATGAATGAACTATGTTAGGCCTAGAACCAAGTGAATCATAATCATAAAAAATATGGTTATGGTGTATCTTTTTCACAGAATCAAATGTTTTTTATGGTCATGACTCACTGGGATGATCCTGGCTGGCTTGATTATAGGCTTAAAGTAGGCTTAAAGTAATTATGAATATTTTTGTTAAAGTCTATGGAGAAAATGAATGGGCTCATATCTTCCTGCACCAGTACATCCCAACCACCTCTATGCTGTATAGGAGCAAAATTATTTAATTAGTTATGGTTCCTCAGTCATTGTAGCAAAAATAATGATTAAAATGGTGGAATGAAAGTGACACATGGAACTCTCAAAATATGTTAAATTACATTTATTTTTTTAAAGCAGTTACCTACCATTTTCTATTAATCTTTTCGTGCTAATCACAATTTTAACTGAAGTTATACTTTATCATGAATCACACAAAAGGAAATATGCAGAACTGACTAAAGTGTCCTTGAAGAGAAAATCTAAATCACTCCCTTGGACATCTTCCACAAATCTCAAACAGGTGAGGCTTGAAGAAACGAAGCAAATCTCACAGAAAACTGTTGACAATGCAGTACTCAACTTCATAGTCCAAGGTCTCCAGCCCTTCTCTCTGCCAGCTTTCCAGAGCCTAGTCATAGATCTGCAGCCAAAGTGTACCGTCATGTCTTGTCATGTCATGTCTTGAACTACTGTCCGGCACAAACTTGGCAGTGCCACAGTGCAGATGAAGGAGAAGATAAACGAAGAAATAAAGCTTCATACATTGCCACAACAATGGACTGCTGGTCTGCAAGGAGGAGTTTTCTTGGCATTACAGCACATTGGCTGGATCCAATTAGCTTTAAGAGGCATTCTGTTGCTCTTGCATGCATGCAGTTTAAGGGCTCTCACACATTTGATATCCTGCTTTGAATGACATACACTTAGAGTATGAAATCTATGAGAAAAATTGTAAGAACCACTACTGATAATGGATCAAACTTCATTAAAGCGTTCCGTGTGTGTGGAGTTGGAGATGATGAAAACAACAATGCTACTGCTGAGACAACTGGTGCTGAGGAGACCACCAATTAAGATGATGAAACTGATGAGGAGACTGAGGAAGAGGAGGTGGAGTTCATTGATGTTGAAGCCATTTTGGCTGAAGATGATGGTCTCAAGTACGAGCTCCCAAAGCATCATAGGTGCGCTTGCCATTTGTTAAATCGTGTCTTCAGTGGATGTCAAGGAGGCAGACAAGATGGCACACTACAAGACATTGTCAAGATCCACCTTTGGCAAATCCCAGGCCCTGTGGAACAAGACATCAAGTTCCATAAGTGCTGCAGAGGACATGGAAAAGCATTGCAAACTTCAGCTGTTGCAACCTAATGCTACAAGATGGAACTCTTTTTTACATGGCTGTGGAGCGGATTCTTAGGATCATCAAAGAACAAGGAGATGTTTGTTTTATTACCTGCACATATACAACCTTTCAGGAAAAAAGTGGGGGTGCCCAATTGTCTTATGGTATTGTGTGTGCGTGTGTGTGTCTGACAGATACAGTCCGGCTGAAATCGCCTTTTTTTTTATTACTTTATTGCAAAGTTTTTTCCATCATGATTTTCATTCATCTCAGTTCATTTCAAAGTCCATATTTTTATACCTTTTTTATAAAGTAAGTTATGAAATAATATAATATAATTAAACAGACAAATTAACAAACATACATAAGAGAGAAGAAGTAAATAAAGAAAAAAATCGAGAAAAAGGTGGCGATGCCGTGCGGGGGTGGTGGGTGTCGGGGTGCCTGTCTACTGTAAGTCTTGGGCTACATTAAAACAATATGTAATTTTTGAAGTTTATCTTGGGGGTAAATTTTTTTCCCATTTTTTGGAATGATTTCTGGCTGGGAAGGTTAGTTTTTCCATGTCCAAGACTTGCTCTATTGTTGATTGCCATCCTTTCAGTTTTGGTGGAGTTAACTGTTTCCATGTCCTTGTCACCTGCTTCATGGCCGTCACATGCAACACGTTAAAGAGGTGCATGTCAACTGGTTTTATTTTTTCACGTAAATTAATGCCAAAAAAGTTTTCTAGTACCTCCAAAAAAGTTGAAACATTTATTTCGACAAACAATTTAGAAGGCACTTGGAGATTATTATATCCGACAACGAAAGACTATTAGACTATTACATTTTTATTTCAAAATCTGCACTTTATTGGGTTCAAAAATTCATGGAATTGTGATTTCAAATCATTCACCAGTGTCTTGTTATATGGTGCCAACTGAAAATAGAGTGACATATTTTATAAACTCTCCATCCTGTAAGTGTGCTCTATTCATTCTCCATATTCGATCAATGATAAAACAGATGACTTTGTCATTACAAAAATGCGGAATGTGAACAAAAGGATAAACCAACCCCTGAAATAATCTGGGATGCTTTCAAAGCATATATCAGAGGGATGATAATTTCCTTCTCTGCCAAGAAAAAGAATGAATTGGATGCACAAATCAAACAAAGACATTGCAGTTTTGGAAAAATCTAATAAAAAAATCTTCACAAGAATCTGTAACGGGGGTCCAGAAGTGCAGACCACAACCGGTGAGCGGAGCCGAGGATGCTGAGGCGCAGACAGGGAACAGGCAGTGTAGGAACCGGGGGCAGGCAGAGGGGGTCAAAGCCGGGGAAGCAGTCCGAGGAGGCAGAGGCGCCGACGGGGAACAGGCAGTGGGGAATCCGGGAACAGGCAAGGAGGTCGGCAGCGAGGAGGCAGTCCAGGGACGCGCAGGCGAAACTCGTGGTCGGGGGCGAAGAACGGGTTGTAGGTCCGGGAAGCGAGCAGAGCAGGTAGGTCAGGGACAGGCAGGGTCAAAACCGGGCGGGCAGGCAGGCAGATATATGCTGGAAAGACTCACATCACGCTGAGAACAATCTGGCACCCGCTCTAGCGTGGGGCCAGCTTAAAAAGAGTCTGCAGCAATTAGCGACAACAGGTGCAGCGAATACCGGCAGATGAGGTGGGAGTGGCAGAACAGAGAGAGCGTGACAGAATCTGAAGGTAAATTGTCTGAACTTAAACAAGATTATGATTTATTACTTTTAAAGAGAGCCAATAACTATACATTTGATTCAAATAAAGCTTTTTATTTAATGGCAAACAAACCAGGTAAACACCTATCAGCGTTAATAAAATGAATACAGACCAAACCAACTATCATTTTGAAAGATAAAAATTCAAATGCATCAATTAGGAACAATAAACTTATTAACAAAACATTTAAATCCTTCTATGAAAATTTGTATAAATCAGAAAAAAACCAATCTATTAGACCCAAGTTCATTTTTGGACACTATAGAATTAAAACAGCTTTCTCAGGATAAAAAAGAACAATTAAAATCTGAAATATCTGAAGATGAAATAATACAAACGATTAAAACATTTGCACTTAAGAAAGCTCCAGGTACGGATGGTTTTCCGGTTGAATTTTATTCAACATTTTGGAGCAAATTGGCTCCCTTATTCATTCAAATGACAAGATATATGTCAAATAGCTTAGTCCTTCCTAGATCTATGTGTGAAACCATAATCTCTGTTATATTGAAACCAGGTAAACCTGGAGAATCTCCTTCAGATTGTAGACCTATAAGTTTGATTAGTTGTGACAATAAAATATTAACTAAACTAATAAGCAATAGGTTAGCAAAGGTTTTTACCAGATTTAATACATACAAATCAAACAGGCTTCATTAAAAATAGGCATTTACAAACAAATACAAGAATATGTTTTAGTATAATACAGCATGCAAAAAAGCACAATCTAGATTTATCAGTGATGGCTGTTGATGCTGAAAAAGCTTTTGACCGCCTGGAGTGGCCTTTTCTGTTTAATGTTTTTGAAAAATTTTATTTTCTGGATGAGATTATAGATTTTGTAAAATTATTGTATAAATATCCTACAGCTAAGATTTATAAGAATAATTTATTGTCTGAGACTTTTACATTAGAGCGGGGCACTAGACAAGGCTGCCCACTCTCTCCACTCCTCTTTGTCCATAGAACCATTGGCAGAGAAGATCAGACATGACCCAAAAGTTATAGGTGTCAATATAGGTAAACAACAATATAAAATTAATTTATTTGCAGGTGATATTTTGATTTCCTCAACTTAACTTTGTTTAAAACGTTTTCTGAGTTTTCAAAAGTCTCAGGGTATAAAATTAATATGGAAAAAACAGAAATATTGGCAGGAGGGAAGCACAAAATTACCACACAGGATTTACAACAATCATTTAAGTGGAAAAATAGCATTAAATACTTAGGTTGTTTAATAGGTGACAATAAGCAACAGATATATAAAGAAAATTGTATGTTGTTACTTAACAATATGAAATCTGACTTCATTAAATGGATGAATCTTCCTATAAATTTTACAGGAAGAATCAACTTATTTAAAATGATGTGGCTTCCAAAGTTTCTATTTCTGTTTTCAACAGTACCAATTACTCCACCTAAAATATTTTTCAATCAGGCATACACCATTGTTACAGACTTTATATGGAGAAAAAAAAACCCATAGAATCAAAAGAAAAGTTTTACATCTTCCAAAGGTGGAAGGAGGTTTTGACCTTCCAGATTTAGAACTATATCATTTAGCTACTCAAGCATTTTACTCACGGCATATTGTTAAAAATACAATAGAAGAGCAATGGATTCATGTAGAAAATGCGCAAGTCTATCCACAAAACCTTTTTTCATATATATTTTTAAAGAATAAAAACATTAGTTCAGCAACTTGGAGAAAAATGAAGAATGCGATGAATGAGTTGATATCTGTTCCAAAAAATACTCTTATGGAATAATCCTTGGATAGTTCTTCAAAACTCATTAAACTGGACTTCATGGAGAGATAGAGGTATAGAAACCATTAATGACATAATGAATGGAAATAAATTTATGTCTTGGGAAGATCTGCAAAAGAAATTTAGGCAGTTTAATGCAGAAATTTTCAGATATATGCAACTTAAAAGTTTAATTCAGTCGTTTGATTTACATACATTTGGGCAGCAGAGCAGATTAGACGAAATTATATTTGATTCAGAAACAGGTAAAAAATTAACAGTTAAAGTATACAGGATATTACAAGAATCATATCCGGTAGATACTTTGTTGCAATCTAGAACAGATTTGTGGAACCAAGACTTAAAGAGGAATGACATTAATTTAAGATGGAGGGATGGTTGGAGTTTAACAAGAGATATTACAGCCAATGTAAATCTACATTTAATTCAATATAAAATAATGTATAGAACTTATTGTACAAGAGATAAAGTCAACAAATATAACAAAAATATATCAGGTAGTTGTCTTAAATGTGGAACTACAGATTCGCTATTTCATGCATTCTGGGAATGTAGTAAAATTCACAAGATTTGGTTAAACATAGAACATTGGTTGTCAGAAGTGTTGGGGGTGCAGAAATTGATACTCAAACACTGGAAATCTATATACGCTCCTTCATTGGTACACTGGAAACAAGAGCTGGGTTATTATTTGAACGTAGAAAAGGCAATAGTCACTGATAAAAACAAATTAACTCAATTTGATATTGTATGGGGAAAGGTGTTAGAAACGTTGAAAATGTTAAAATGTTAATTTGAGATGTGTGCCCAATATATATGTTTATGTCTGACACTTTATTTAAGTTGACTAGATACGAGGACATGGAGGTTGAGCATGTTGTTTGTTTGTTTTTGTTTTTTGGCTCTTGTTTTTGTCTCTAGTTGTTTTTCTTGTTGGTGTGTACTCATTAAGAAAATGTTTTTTTTTTTGTTGTTTTGTGGTTGTGAAAATGTTTAAATAAAATTATATATATATATAAAAAAAAAGTTTTCTCGTTTCATAGGTTCTTGCAAGTCAAAGCTATGCTTCACGATTTTCTCAACCTCATCCCAAAAGGGTATCAATATTGAGCATGTGTGCAATGTATGTACTTTGCTTCTTGTTCTCCATATCCTCTCCAACAACTGGACCCTACTCATGGATAACATTTCCCATATGTATATGGTGTTATAAAATATGTCATGCTCACTTTCCAAGCAAATTCCCTCTAGTGTTTTGATTGTGTTGTTCTAAAATTTTCACTTATGGAGTCCTTCCAGTCTTCCAAGGCTATATTTATCTCTAATTCATTTTCCCATTTCTCTTTTACATTATTGTCTATAATCGTGAGATTTCATAGTATTTTTATAGATATTTGATAATTTTTGTTTATCTTTATTCTGTTTTGAATCAGAAACTGTATTAATTCATTTTTTGATATGTCCTTTTCTAAATGTTTTGTAAAATAACTTCTCACCTGTAGATACTTAAAAAAAATGTTTTTGATCTAATCCGTGTTTGGAGGCTACATATCAAATGAATTTATTGTATGTTTTTTTAAGTAGTTGAGAGTATGTCACTAACCCTTTTTTAGACCAGCTATTCAAAATTTTATCAGAACTATTTGGAATAAAGTTGTGTGGCATTTCTCTGAGATAAACACATTCACTGTTTATTTTTAGAGATTTGCATACATGTTTCCAATTCGTTACAGTATCCAAAATGCATTGGCTCCGCTCTGCAAATTTTTTCCATGTTGCTTTTCCTATTAACGGTAATGTCCAAATTGATATTGTTGCCACTTCTTTTTCTATATTAATCCATTTAGTTTCTGTTTTCCCTTTCATCCACTTTATTATTGTAAGAATTTGTGTTGCATAGAAATAATTCTGAAGGTTTGGAACTCCCAACCCCCCTTCTTCTTTCTGCTGCAGTGGCACTTTAAATTTGATTCTCGGTTTTCTGGAATTCCAAATGAAATTGAAATCATTTTGTTCCATCTACTAAATTGCACACCTTGTATTGGTATAGGTAAATCGCCTTTTTGGCTGAATATGCCAACACCATGGCTCATGTTGCAAAGGCACTGGACTTACTCCAGCGGCAGAAAGACATTCATCTGGGATGGGTCCTCCCTACAATCACCAGCCTCATCTTCAGGTAGGTGGGTGATATGGTGATAAATATCATTGAGGTTGAGCCATATAAAAAGTCCTGTTGAATTGTTGATATAGAGATCCATTGTAGTATTAATTAAAACCTGCATTTTTGTCTAAAGATCTGTACCTTTTGGGTAGTTTTGTACCGATAGTAACTTGAAAAATAACCATAAAAATTGCTGCAGCTATTTTCCACCCAAAGTTCAAATCATCCTGGGCCACTGATGATGTCCTCCAACTAGGTGAGAAATTCTACATCCCTCCTTTTGTCAGGTTTTGATTTTCCACTTCATAGAAGAAGACCTGAAGGATCTAGCCTATTTAATTCCTACTTAAAAGCAAGTGATTTCTAATCCATTTAAATGAAGTTAAGATCCTGAAAACAGCTGATGCAGTGACTAAAATAAGCATATTAATGGATGATAATAATATTGATTGTTTCATTTAGGCCTCGGATACATCAAGGAACATCTTCCTGACTATGATGAACCTCTTCAGCAGGCGAATGTCTCGTCAGGCACCTCAGATGAAGATGACTTCTTTTCCGGTATGAAGCACAAAGGCAGCAAGGAGACCAGTATCACCAAGCAACTTGATACACACCTGGCATGTACAGATGGACGTATGGACAGTTTAAAAATGTTATGGTCCACGGGCCTGAGCTCCGTCTCCTGCTCATGAGGTGTGTTACAATTATGTGTGTCAATTATGTGCTTCACCTGCATTCATCTGCGCTCGACCTGTCACCTATTCTCCTGGAGGGGATCCCTGCCAAGCCACGCCTTCTCCCACAGCGCTGCACGGTCTCCCAGCGTTCCCCCACCGACACCTGACCAGCCTTTCCGGTGCGTCACCGTCCACCAGCCAACCACCGAGAGGCCGGGGCCCTGCGTCAGGCTGATTTAAGCTGGCCAGAGATGGCAGCGAGGGTGGGCTGTGGTTTTCCTTGATCAGTCCGACACTGCATGCACACATCATTTTGGTCTGTGGCATTTGTGTGTTTCTGTGTTCTTTAGGAACTAGGCGTAGGAGTAGGTAGGCTCGTTCAGATTAGCATCACACGTAGATTTCTCTTGTATAGCACACTAGCGTTTGGGTGACAGCTAACTGTGTGTGTTTTGTGTTTCAGGTAAGTCAGCACAGAGAGTCAGCCGTTGATTTCTTCGCCGCAGTTTTAGGCGGATCGAGCTAGAACACCAATCTTTTGTTCTTTTGTTTGGAGAGAGAGGGCCAGAGTGTTTTGTTTCACCCCTCGCCCGTTCCATTTTGCCCAGCCACACGGCGGTGACTTTGAGTTTGTTTGAAAACCGAGCTTCAGCTTTAAGGTTCTTTTTGTTGTTTGCTTCATTGTATCTGCGCTGTTAACAACCTTTGTGGTTCTCAATAAACGGCCTTCAGCCTGTGACTATCTGGTTTTTGTGATTTATGTTGCTTCCCTTACCCCTAGACTTTTTCGGTTGTAACAAAAAACTTGCCTGGCTGTAGCCAAACTGTCGCTCAAGTTAAACACAGCACTACCTGCTTCTGCTGCGTGTGAAAGGCTCTTCAGTGCAGCTGGATTGCTCTTCAGCCCCAGACGGGGAAGAATTCATTCACGAAACTTGGAAAACCAGCTACTACTGAAGTTGAAAAGGCCTTCCTCAAGTTGGAATAGTTGGACGAGGGTGACTAAAGACTGCGGTCACTCTATTTGACAGTATAGTTCCAAGTGTTAAACAAAAAACAAAAAACAAAAACTGAAAAAAAACATTTCTTTGACTTTCAGAAATCCGAATGAACACACACTTTAAGTGGAACTTTGAGTGAAGAATAGCTGCAGTAATCAGCTCGGGGACATTGTGGTTTTATTTCATTCATTGAATTGTCTTGCTGAAAGGGGTATTGTTGTAAAGGTAGATTAATCCATGCACAGCATTTGTAGTTCAAATATGATGAACAGTACATACAATGTCATTGTTTTTCCTCTGGTGTTAACGTCTTTCCATACTACACACGAACAGACACAGGAAGACAGACATGGGGACATTGGAGGGACAGGACAGACATGTGAAGACAGACACAGAGACAGACAAAACAGACATGGGGAGATGGACATTGGGAGACAGGCGCAGAGATGGACAAGACAGACATGGGGAGTTTGTTGTGCTCTTATATTGTACTGGTCCTTCCTGTAAAGTCAAGTGACTTCAACATTCAGTTATTGAAAGCAGAGATGTAGTTTTTTGTAAAGCAGTGGTTCTCATCCAGTGGTCTAGGGACAACATTGTTCTTTGAGGGGTTTCCAGTTCCCAACTTAGCAAAATGATAGAGAGTTAGTTGGACGGTGCAGGTTCATTTGGTTACAGTTTTAATGATTGTTAATAAACATCTGCAACATCTGCTGTCCTCTTATGATCCCATTTGTTTTATTTGTTTTTATAGGTGTTTCTGCAAGCTTTATATAGGCCTAACATTGTGGATCTAAAAGCAAGCACATCAGTGCAGGTGGTTTCAAAGAGTTAATTCTCAGAAACAAGAGTTAAAAGGTCCTTAAATTCATTTAGAAAAAAATATAGTAATTAATTTATGTGAAAATAAGAAATTTACTCTTACTTTTACTTTAAGTAAATTTAAAAGTGTGTACTCTTGGATAATTAAGTACCTTTAAAAGCAAGTACTTTTTTACTCTTACTCGAGTAACATGTAGACTGAGCTGCTTTTACTTGGAACTGAGTAAATTTTGACCAGTAGTATTTGTACTCTTACTCAAGTACTGGGGTCAAGTACTCTGTCCATCTCTGAATATGTGGGACTTCATCTTTTCATCTGACCAGTAAAAGTCATAGCAGCAGCAGCAGCAGCAGTAGTAGTAGAAGTCATAGTAGTAGAAAAATCATTAGTGGTAGAAGCAGCAATATTAGAAGCTATAATAGTGGGATTGGTAGTAGCAGTAATAGCAGCAGTAGTATCATCGTCGTAGTACAATTTCAAATATATTTAGACTTTCAATAGTACATTACAAATATATTAAGAATTATAGCATTTATAATATATATATAACAGTATCAACATCATCATTTTACCAATTGTCAAAACTAAACTTCAAGTACACTTTAAAATAATTTCACAAAAAAACCTATACAGTATAGAGAAATATGTGTGATGTTTGTGTTTCGTGGTGTTTTCTCCTCACGTCTCTTCCTCTGTGCCAGGCAAGTGGAGAGAGGCGGGGCCGACACTCCTGGGCAAGACACACCTGCTGCTCGTCAGCTCATCACACTAGCTTCTTAAGTCCACCGCATGGTCTGCTTCCTTATCGGACTATTCTCTTGCCCATGTCTCCTGAGTGTGCCCTCAAGTCGACTCCTCGCCTCTCTCCACAACCTGTTGGTTTGTTGGTTCTGGTTTGCCTTAGAAATTCAGTTGTTACTTTACCTGGCGTTTCCTAGTGAGCTGTTTCCTAGCTGTGATTTTCGGTTGTTACTTTGTTTAACATTCGATAGTGAGTTTTTCCCTGACAGTGATTTTCAGTTGTGACTTTGTTTGTAACTTTCTAGTGTTTTTCCCTCTGCAGTGATTTTCTGTTGTACTTTGTTATCTATTAAACCTTTTTGTAATACTCTGCATCTGGGTCCTGAAACCTCCCTTCCCGAGCCGTAACAATATGCTTTCAGTGTCTAGTGCCTATGTACTCCTGAGGTGCATTTATTACAACTTAAGAAAAAATGGGATATTTTGAAATAATCATTGTAAAAATGCACCTGCAGAATTTGTAATGTGTGTATTAAAAGTGTAATGCTTTGTAGGATTGGCCAGTGGTGGCTTTTAGTTTTTATGAAGGAGGCATGAGATGGAAGTAAAATTACAACACCAGGTTGGTATTTATTGTTCACCCAACATGCTGCATGAGACACCAACATTGAATTTACTTGAGTGCCTTATATACTCTCCCACTGGAGGAAATTAGACAGACCAGTCCACCAAGTGCAGATGAGACCACAATCATATTCTCTAATAAATATTTACATTAAAACAACACTATTCCCGACAGCATTAAAGAATAAATATTTACATACATACAAACTCCTATCCTGACTCAGTCACATCCACATACAGAACCATATACATGAACATTGCACATGTCTGGTAGAGACCGTACTCTCTAATTTAGAGACCCAACAATTCCCCCATGAGCAAGCACGGAAAAACTCCCCTTTAACGCGCAGAGACCTTGAACAGAGAGAGAACGAGGGCGAGAAATAGAGAAATTAGGGGGGTGGCAAATCGGGGTGGGGGGGCGGAGCTGCACAGTAATATAAACTACAGTAATATAATAATGATAATAATAGTGGTGAAGGTCTGTGATGGCCATAAAAGTCTCCGTCTCTGCAAGACAAGAAAACAACTCCAAGGAAGAAGTTAGTAACATGCAGGAATGGATGAGGAAG
>CAAKHG010037948.1:14101-26529 GCA_901007715.1 Dactylopterus volitans
GACTGAATGTGTGTGCAAGAGGTGTTGACATGTTTGATTGATCACGACACCATCACAGCATACATTACATCTACCTCGGGGCACCGGATAACCAATGTTACAAATCAGTCTCAAAATTATTCTATTAACACATAACTTGATTGATAATTACATTCAAAATTATGATCAAATTGCTTTATTAACAATAGCACAGGTGAAGGATTTGGAGTTCTTTGCAGTGTATGTTGGCAGAGTTCTCTTTGTGCAATATCACAGACAGCAAGTTATGAAGTTTATTGATTAACAAAAGAAACTGAAACAACCAACATGGTTGGAGTCTTGTTTTCTCTGGTGGAGTTAGTCCAGGCTAATTCGGTGGCTCTTTGGCTGGTTAAAATCAACTGGCAGACTTGTGTAGTGCCAGTGGTGCTCTTTAGAGGTGGAGGCCTCTGCTTTGTGCAGGCCTCATGGAGGGGAGAGCTGAACTGATAAGAGAGCGTAGCAAGAGAGAATGACCCAAGAGATGTTTGTCCTTATATATGTCTTGGTGACCTGAGGGGTCGTGGCCATAAAATAACCAATCGAAGTTGGAGTTGAGGGTTTTAACACTGAAAAACTGTGAAAAACTTGAGGAATGCTGGGAGAATGAGTTTGATGTCTGTTCTTTGTGTGGAAGCAATGCGGTTCTGTCCTCCATTTTGTGTGGACAAGGGCACAACAACTGTAATCCACAAAGGGCATCCGAACGTAGCTGTGCTGCTGCCCCAGGTGGTTCAGTGCAGACTGGAGAGCTACGGCGATGGTGTCCTCTGTGGATCCGTTCGCCCAATATGCGATCTGGTGGGGGTCGAGATCTGGGGGAGACAGTCCTTGTTCTGCTGAAGAACCTGTTTCTCGAAGCACTTTATGATTACCAGAGGGCCATCGGACAGTAATCTTTCAGGGTGGTGATGGGAGACTTCTTCGGCACTGGGATTATTCTTGCTGACTTCAGGCAGGGATGACTGCCTGGGCCAGGAAGAGGTTGAAGATCCTGGTGAAGGTGAGGGCGAGCTGATGGGCGCACACCCTGAGCACCATGCCAGGTACTTTGTCCGGGCCAGCAGCTTTATTGGGGATCACTGCCAGGAGCCCCTGCCTGACATTATGCTCCTATACAGTGAGTGGAGTGGTGCAGAAACCAGGTGGGGATGGGAGCAGAGCTGAAGCTGGTGAGTGCTGCTGAGATGCTTCAAAGCGGGCAAAGAAGCCATTTAGCTCCTCTGTTAGCGACACACTCAGGTCTCCTGCTGACACATAGCAGCCTCTGTGGTTTGTGATGTCTTGTATGCCCCGCCACACCTCCGGTGTATTGTTACTGGACAGGTGGGACTCAATGCTCATCCTGTGGTCCCCTTTGGCTTTTTTAATTCCTCTTTTCAGGTCAGCTCGAACAGCTCTGTACAGAGTTTTGCCACCTGACCTGATGGCAGCCTCGCAGTCCCTGAGGAGTGAGCGATCCTGGCTGGTCACCCAGGGTTTCTGGTTTGGGAAGACCCGGACGTTTTTGTCCACAGTCACATTCCCCATGCAGAACTTGATATAGCCCAGTACTGTCCTCCCTGTGAAGGTCTTCAGCTCCTGGTGTTCAAATATGTCCAAGTCTGTCTGATTGAAACAGTCCTGTAGTTTGGAGAGTGCGTTGTCAGGCCAGGTTGAAACAGTTCTTGTGGTGGGCCTGGCTCTGCGTCGGAGGGGGGTGTAGGCTGGGGAGAGCAGGAGGGAAAGATGGTCTGACTGGCTGAGGTGGGGTACGGGTAAGGCTCTATATGCGTGCTTGATGTTGGTATAAACATGATCAAGAGTGTTCTCCCCTTGAACACTTGACTTTGGCAGTACAGTCTTCAAGTTTGCCTTATTAAAGTGTCTTGCAATTATGTGAACACCGTGGGGGTGGGCCCGCTGCTGTTTATTTATGGTGTTCCGCAGGCGAGAGTGCTGTGTTTATGTCTGCATTAGGTGGAATGTACACAGCTGTGACGATCACTACAGGTAGCTCTCTCGGTAAAAAAAAAAAGGCCAGCATCCACCAGACATGTACTCGAGGTCAGTGTTTGTCGATGATTGTCCCGTTGTTACACCAGTTATTGTGCATGTAAATACAGAGCTCCCCTCCTCTGCTCTTACCGGAGTCCACAGTCCTGCCCCAGCGGAGCAGAGTGCGACCTGGTAGGATCAGGTACCTGGATCAGGTATTCTCGAGTGAAGCCAGGTTTCGGCGATAATTGAAACATAGCAGTCATCAGACATGGCGATTTCCAGTGAGTTGTAATTCAGGGTCATCCATTTTATGCACCAGGGATCTGCCATTGGAGAGGTACAGACTCGGTAGAGGTGGCTTGTGTGGTTGTTTTCTTAGTCTTAGCATCACACTGGACCTGCAGCCCCACTTCTGCTTCCTGTCCCTCATCCGTCTGCACCGCCTCCTAGATCTGACAACAATCCATGGAGAGCTTGGCAGTCTTGCTATGTCGTCTGGGATGTTGTGCGTGTGGTGAATGTAGCTCGAAACGGATGACTGGTGTTGGTTGGCAATGTCCAAAAGGGACTGGCAGGTGTACTGAATGTTCGCAGAACTGGTGGTACACGAAAATGCACGGCAGTGGTGGATTGTGTGGATGCTGCCTCCTTCGCAGAGCAATTAAACAGCCTCTTTGATGACAGTCACAACACACCAAATAACTGAAGTCCCTCATCCCCCAGCACTCCATTCCCAACACTCACTTTGATGATGATCAGCTAGTGACATCCATCTTTCGCAGTCAACCCAAACAAGGCTGCTGGCCCTGACAGGCTCAGAGGCAGAGTACTCAAAGAGTGCCACACTCACGCCCAAAGTCTGGTTAGCTGATTGGATTCATCTGGCTTCATTGGCAAATATAATTCATGATCCGCATAACAATGAAAATTTATGGAGTGTTTTCTAATGATATTTCCTCAAGCAAGCATACATAGAGGGAATAATATTGGTCCAAGCACAGATCCTTGTGGGATTCCATGTGTAACGTTTGCACATGTTAACGATGAATCCTATTTGCATGCAAACTGCAATTGATCTGATAAATAGGACTTAAACCAGCTTAATGCAGTTCCTTCAATGCCAATTAAATTTTTGGTAACTTTCCCCAATCATGTCCCTGTGCTATGATGCATTCTAAAACCTGACCGAAAGTCCTCAAATAGACTATTAATGTGTAGCAAGTCATGCAGTTGACTAGCAACTGTTTTATCAAGGATTTTGGAGAGAAAGGGAAGGTTAGATATTGGTCTGTATTTGGCTAAACACCTGAATCAAGAGCAGGTTTCTTAAGCGGAGGTTTAATTACAGCCACTTTAGATGACTGCGGAATATAGCTTGTTAGTAAAGACAGATTAATTAAATCAAACAAAGAAGTGCCAATTATGGGTAAGATTTCCTTGAGCAGCCCTGTTGGGATGGGGTCTAAGGGACATGTTAATGGTTTAGATGAAGAAATCATTGAAGTTAGTTCGGGAAGGTCAGTTGGAGAAAAATACTTTAAGTATGTATTTGCTTTTACATTTGTTTCCAAGGCTCCTGTATTTGAGGGTAAATCAGTGCCAGTTGATGATAGGTGCGGATAAATTTTGTCTCGGATAGTAACAATTTTATTTTATTTTATTAAACAAATTCATGAAGTCATTACTACTGAGATCAATAGGAATAGATGGAACGATGGAGTTATGAGTCTTTATCAGCTTGGCCAAAGGGCTGAAAAGGAACCTGGGGTTGTTTTTATTTTCCTCCATTAACATTGAGTAATGGGCGGTTCTGGCGTTACAGAGGGCCTGCTTATGCATTTTAAGGCTATTCAGCCAGACTAAGCATGATTCTTCCAGCTTGGTGGAATGCCATAATCTTTCATGTTTCCTGGAAATTTGCTTTAATTTGCGGGTTTGAGAGTTGCACCATTGAACTAACCTCTTTTTATTATTTTCTTCTTTTTTGGTGGGACAATGGAGTCAAGTGTCACTCACAAAGAGCCTGCAGCACTATCAACAAGATGATCGATTTTAGAGGGCTTAAAATTAGAATAAGAGTCCTCTACTGAATTGAAAAGAAACATTGAAGTCAGTGCTGATGGAATCACTACCTTTAATTTAATTTAAATCAGATAAACACCTAGTGATGACATTTTTGTTGCTGGAGTGTAGTCCAATAATTGGTGTCAAGTGACTCACATAAGGTGAAGTTTGCGCTGCAGCCACGGAACCAACGAGCCACGGGTTAAAGATAACCATAAGGAAATCCCCAATATAGTTGCAAAGGAGAGTAGCAGGAGCTGGAGAATATCGAGGCATCCCAGTTATAGCATTAGATGCAGTACAGAAGGGAAACATAGAGTCTGATGTGTAAACGTAACAATGATGATTTGCACAAACGATGATTGAAAATGATTAAGCACTTGTTGATTATACAATGTTAATTTCAAGTTACAAGGTGAAGAATAAGAAATAATCTATAGGATGGTGTTGATTTAACAGTAACGATGTGCCCGGAATATAGTATATTAATCATTATAGTTTGAAGATTTTAAATGTATCTGTATTACTGAGGTAAAACAGCATGTATGTGTAAAAGCAGAAGTGAAGAAGTTAGTGGAAAAGTACTGAAGAAAAGCAGAACTGAGTAAAATCACAGTTTTAGAAGAGGATTACCAAAAAAGGCAATACCAGCCGAACAGCGATGAACATGCTGTAATGGAAAAGTACCAAGAAGGAACTGTATCACACACTCCGAAGTGGGGTATAAAAGAACGCGGGATGGCTGTTGCGGGATCGATCGCTGCACCGCCGTAGCGCACAGAACTCTTTGAGGGACGCTCATTACTGAGACTTCTTCAAGAAGAGACTTCTCAATAATCCTCGGAAAAGAGATTGGACTTGTGAGCAACTTGACATCGGAGCAGAGACTTCACAAAGAAATACTTAAAGTTTACAGAGGAAGGAAGATGGCGACGATGATTCAACCACACAACCAAGCCCTTGAAGTAACAGACTGAACTTTGTGACTCGCTCAGCTCACCATTGCTTGCCGGTGGGGCTTCGACGGAATAAGAGGGTTTTTCACCGTATCCTCTGCAATAATACTGAGAGACACCAACTCTGAGCGGTGAAGGATTGGGCTTCATGGTCCATCTCCACTGCAAAGGATGAGTAATATTTTAGCTTCAGCTGTTTTATTTTTATTTGATTTTTGACTTTTTGACTCACTTTTTGATTTTAACGTTGATTTTTTGATTTTTTTTAATCAATTTTTAAATTTTAGAATCAATTTTTACGCTGCTGCTACCTTGCTAAATTGTTTAAATAAAACATTCAATTTGCATTTAAAGAGAAGTAGCTGACATTGGATTTTTGAGTACTTTGGTGATTATAAAACTCCAGGTTCAAGGTGTGTTTCAACATCATGGGTTCTAAATGGTTACTCTAGCTCCTACATAGAACAATAACCTTGTGGCGTTTATTCCCAGCCACTAAAAGAGTTCCTGGCATTTACCAAGTGCAGCGATCATGAGAGGAGAGCTGCCATAATGGATGTGGCTGAGTACACTTGACCAACTCATGGGCTGTTCAGTTAGTGGTGTATTCCAGAGGAAGCAGGATAAGACATCCGGACGACAAGGCAGTGAGACAGCCAGGCGAATCTCCTCGCCTCCAGCTTAAACAGAGTTGGTGAGTATTGACAGAGTAATACTCTGCAGCCATCGACTTCGCACCCGAGAGACGGAGAGCTGGACAAGTTCAGACTCTGGCCAGACCGAGTCTGGTTAAACTGGCGATCAACATTTTTGGCGCCCAACGTGGGGCCCCTCCTCTGTTTCTGAGGGGTCCTGTACCAAAGACCACAGCGGAGGACAAACCGCTGATTGAGCGTGTGACGACTCGGACAAGGACATGCAGCAGGTTGAGACCTGTCTGGGCGTCAACACCCCAGCGCCTGGTAAGGACGACCAGAGCAGCCGGACCCGCAGCAACTGCAGGACGCAGGTGGGGAGAAGGAGCGGCAGCCACGGGGAGCTTCTGATCAAAGCTCCGAGACTACGCTGAACCTAGTCTGCCAACCATCCCGAGCTCAAAGTGCTACAAGCAGCTTTGGGAGGCAGGCGACTCAACCAACAAGTATTTTGAAACCCCCGGCGATGGACAACGAAATCACGGCTGGTGGCTCTGGTGCTCAACGGAGCCTGGACCCACAGACAGCAGTGGCATCTTCCCCTGGAGTGCCAGGGGAGGAACAGAACTCTGGGCGAACGACCAGAGATGAGGAGACCCAAAGGTTTAGAGGGCGCGCTGAAAAAGACCCAAGAACGAAAGAAGTATGAGTTTCGAGTTATCCCTTATGCAGAAGGGATAAAGACCTGGGACCATGCGGTTCAGCAGCATTTGCTGAGCTATGTCCTAGGTGATTCTGTGGAGAAAAAGCTGCAACTGGCAGAAGAAGAAATTCATCATCACAGCCTGTTTCTGGCCCCTGAGAAGCCTGAAAAGGAGATAATAGCGGTCCTGCCGAGCCCACCAACTGATCATAAAAAAGACCAGGTGAGGCAAAGGCTACAGTGGTGGACCAACTGCCTGTCGAAATGGCATGTTGGTTGCATTGTGACCATTGTGAGCCCGACGAAAGACTTGGATGCAGTTGTGAAGCTGTTGGCAAAACAGTCCCTAATAAGGCATGTGCTGACACACACTGAAACCAGGGCCGCCCCTAGTTTCCAGGAACATGCCACTGAGCTGCAGGACCTGAAGCAGGCGGCACTATGGCATAAGAACAATAATGCCCCAAGGGAGGATGCGGCCAGTGTAACTTCAATGGCTGATGTTCATACCAACAATCCTGATGAGGAGGAAAGAAAGTCGGATGAGAGTGAAAGTGAATCGGGCGGAGATGACAGTGTCACTTTGAGTGGTGATGAAAGATGAACATCTTCTACTACCAGCCAGCCTGGCTATCCCCGCTACTCTGCTGGTCCACCATCTGGTGAAAAGAAGAAATAAAACAAACAGGCAAGTCCCGTCCGATGAGGATGAGGGACGAGACCGGCCGCAAGTTAAAAAGGAGAATTAAGCAAAGCCCATAGCATCTGATGAACGCGAGGAAAAAGACTGATAGCTAACAAGTCAGAAAATCTGACCTACCCACCCCAACGATCTACCAGAAGGCTTTGAGGGCCACGCAGCTAGCCAAAGACATCCGAGAAAAGGCAGACCCGGAGACACCAGTGGGTCTGGTCCCTGGCGGTGCTGGGCAGGACTCCCAAGGATGGAGAGACTTATCGAAGTCGTCTCCACTAACTCCTAAAGATCAAGAGACAGTGTCACAGGGAGGAAACAGGGAAAGAATCAGCCTATAGTCTATGCCTCACTATGGCATGGAACATACAAATGATCCAGAGGCACCTGAGTGGGACGCTTCTGGAGATGATCTGGCTAGCGCTATGGAAGATCTACAGCTGGAAAGAGCATCATCATCCGAGGATGACTCGTCCTCGGGGGAGGAGACACCCCCGCCTCCGAGTTGGCGGGCCTCAGACGAATGGCCCTTGTGGTGGGTACCAACCTGGAAGGCTGGCCGTGGTGCTCCTGATGGAAGTCAGCAATAAGTTGGGGGTCTAGGATGTGCTTGGCAGGGACCCATGACCTCTCGTCCGGACCGTAGCCCTCCCAATCGACGAGGTATTGGAGACCCCGCCCACGACAACGAGAATGCAGCATGCGATGAACTGAGAAGGCAGGACCCCCATAGATGAGGCGAGGAGGCAGCGGAGGAGTGGGCGGGACCAGAGAACTCTCCACCACAGGCTTCACCCGAGAGACATGGAAGGTGGGGTGGATGTGCATGGACTGAGGGAGTTGCAGCCTTACCGCCATTGGGTTGATGACCTTGGCCACAGAGAAGGGACCGATGAATCTGGGCGCCAGTTTTCTCGATGCCACTCGGAGAGGAAGGTCCCGGGTGGAGAGCCAGACCCTCTGGCCAACCTGATACTCAGCGGCTGGGGAGCGACGTCGGTTGGCTGCTGAAGAGTAGCGTTCAGCTGAGCGGAGAAGGGATGCACGTGCCTGGGTCCAGGTGCGATGGCAATGACGGATGAAAGCTTGGACCAATGGGCAGGAGACCTCTCCCTCCAGGGCCGGGAACAGGCGAGGCTGATAGCCGTAGCAGCACTGAAAAGGAGAGAGACCAGTGGCCGAGCAGGTCAGCGAATTGTGAGCATACTCGACCCACAGAAGGTGCTGGGACCATGAGGCGGGGTTGTGCGCCGCCGTACAACGCAGTGCCATCTCCATCTCCTGATTCACCCATTCAGTCTGGCCATTGGACTGCCGGTGGAACCCGGAGGACAGGCTAACAGAAGCCCCGAGCAGCCCGCAGAACTCACGCCAGAAGACAGAGGTGAATTGGGGACCACATCAGATGGGAGACCGTGGAGGCGGAAAACATGGTGCAGGACCAGCTGAGCCGTCTCCTTAGCGGACGGAAGCTTGGGTAGGGGCACAAAGTGGGCCATCTTACTAAAACGATCGACCACAGTGAGGACAACGGTGTTGCCACTGGATGCCGACAGGCCGGTGACGAAGTCCAGGGAAATATGGGACCAGGGTTGCCGGGGCACAGGAAGAGGGCACAGGAAGAGGGCGCAGGAGCCCTGCAGGAGACTGGTGGGAGGGCTTGTTATTGTTACAGGTGGCACAGGCTCATACTCAAACTCATACTCATACTCATACATACACATACTCACAGGCATCCTCCTCCAACGTGGCCCACCAGAAGCGCTGCTTGACGACGTCACAGGTCCGACGAATCCCTGGGTGGCAGGTTAGTCAAGAGGAGTGAGCCCACTACATCTGACCTCAACGCAGACGGAACAAATAGACAGTTAGCGGGACAGTTGCTAGGCCCTGGCTGATCCTCCTGGGCGGCCCTAACCCTCTCCTCTACCTCCCAGGTCAGGGAGGCAATGACACAGGGAGGAGGGAGAATGGGGACGGCTCCCTCAGAAGAATCCTCCTCCCCCTGGAACTGGCGGGACAGGGCGTCAGACTTCACGTTACAGGACCCAGGACAGTAAGAGAGGGAAAAATTAAAGCGGGTGAAGAACAGAGACCAGCGGCCTTGGCGAGAGTTAAGTCTCTTGGCGGTCCGGATGTACTCGAGGTTCTTGTGGTCCGTCCAAACCAAGAACGGGAGTCGGGTCTCCTCCAGTGAGAAAAAGGCGCAAGGGTGGAGCTTTTGGTCCGAGGCGGACCGCTGTGACAACACCGCACCCATGCCCATATCGGATGTGTCAACCTCGAACATGAACTGGTGATCTGGGTCCGGGACCAGGAGGACGGGGAACAAGGTGAACCGCGATTTCAGGGTCTGGAAGGCCTCATCGGCTGCGGGAGTCCAGTGGAAAGATATCTTGGATGAGGCGAGCGCGGTGAGCAGAGCGGCAATAGTGCTGTAATTCCAGATGAACCGGCGGGAGAAGTTGGCGAACCCCAGGAAACGTTGCAGGTGTTGACGGGGCCAAGAGGTGACCGCCGAAATCTTAGAAGGGTCCATTTTCAGGCAGGAGAAACAATAAAACCAAGAAAGGAGACAGACGAGGAGTGGAACTCACATTTCTCAGCTTTAACAAACAGAGAGTTCTCCAGGAGGCGCTGGAGGACGGCCTGCACGTGGCCGACGTGCTCATCAGGGGTACTGGAGAAGATCAAAATGTCATCAAGATAGACGAACACAAAACGGTTAATCATGTTTTGGAGCATGTCATTAACGAAGGCCTGGAGGACTGCCGGGGCGTTGGTGAGACCAAAAGGCATCACTAGGTATTCATAGTGGCCGGAAGGCGTGTTGAAAGCGGTCTTCAACTCGTCGCCCTCCCGGATGCGTATGAGGTGGTAAGCATTGTGCAGATCCAATTTAGTAAATATTGTGGCCCCTTAAGTAACTCAAATACCGAAGAGATAAGGGGGAGCGGACACCGGTTCTTCACCGTAATATCATTGAGTTCACGATAATCTATACACGGCCTCAATATTTTGTCCTTCTTCTCCATGAAGAAGAACCCCGCCCCTGCAGGAGAGGAGGAGGGGCGAATGATACCAGCCGCAAGAGAGTCGTTAATGTACGTGTCCATCGCCTCTCTCTCTGGGCCGGAGAGGGAGTAGAGGTGACCCTTGGGCAGGGAGGTGCCAGGCTGCAGGTCGATGGCACAGTCGCAAGGCCGATGAGGGGGTAAGGACGTCGCCTTCGCCTTGCTGAAAACCTCCTGGAAGTCATGGTACTCGGGGGGGAACCCCGGACAGGGTTGGAGTGTCCTCAGGGGGTGCGGAGTACTGGGGCTGGCTGGCATGCTTAAGGCCGGTCTGGTGACATGGGGCGCTCCACCCCAGGATGGTGGCAGTGGCTCAGTCAATGTGAGGGTTGTGCCGGCGGAGCCAGGGGTACCCCAAAATTAAGGGGGGTTCTTTTTAGGAACTGGAACAATACAGGAAGTTTTCCATAAGGTGGGCACTTTCCTTAGTTTTAAACTAAGGTTGAAGACATGCTGGAGCAGTTCACCCAGTTCAGCAGCGCAGGACTTGAGCAGTTGGGAGGGCACCTTATCTGGGCCCGCTGCTTTCCTGGGACGAAGCTTCCTCAGTTCCTCTCTGACCTAGTCAATGGTTATGTAGTATGCAGAGAGCGTGGGGGCGGGGGGTTGTCAGCCAGGGCTGGTCAAACCGGTTGAAGAAGTTGTTTATTCTGTTTGCTTCCTCAACTGTCCCACTTGCTGTTACAGACTTTGTCCTGTGGCCTGTAATGGTATTGACACCATCCCAGACCTCCCTCATGCGACTTTCCCTCAGCTTCTGTTCCACCTTCCTCCTGTATCTGTCCTTAGCCTTCTTCAGACATTGTTTTACCTCCCGCTGTGCTGTTTTCATTGCCTCCCTGTCCTTGCTCCTGACAGCCACCTTCTTCATGTCAAGGACAGTTTTGACCTCCTGAGTCACCCAGTGTTTATTGTTTGGGGAGCAGCATACAGGTTTGGTGGGGGTGAACACATCCAAACAGAAATTCAGGTCATCTGTCAGACAGTGTGTCTGCCCCTCAATGTCCTCACCATGCAATTTCAGCAGTACATCCCAGTCTCTGGTATCGAATCAGTCTCAGGGCATCCTCCACTTCAGGTGATCTGAAGTGGAGGACGCCCTGAGGACGAGGACCACCAAGCCCCTTGGTGGTCCATCATTGAACTACTGGACTGTGTGTGTGACTGTGACTGCACAGGTGCAAGGCTGGCGTGATGCCAAACAAGGATAGGATGCAGCACTATTGCTGATCATTTTTAGCTTTTGACGGACATGTCAAAGGCAGATAGAAATGTCATGCATTTTGAACATCTGACCCACTAACATTTTCGTCCAGTCTGGTCTCATCAACGAAAACTCAAATACTTCTCGTCATGTTTTAGTCATCAAAGAACCATGTTAATTTCATTACCGTCTCGTTATCGTCAACGAAATAATATCATTATCGTCATCGTTGACGAAAACACCACTGTGTACTTTCGTATGTGGAATTACTAAAAATCCTGTATCTTCTGCAACCACTGCACACAAAGTTCAGGGTTTTTCGGGAAGCAGTGGATGCTAAGTTTGTCATTATAACAGATTGAACCCGTACAAAGTGGTACACAACAGTGCTCTTTTTTGAGACTTAAATATACTTCTGACATCATATTTATTTTTCATCCGGACAGTTGCAGTGCTCGTTTGATACTTCATTTTTCCGTGGAAAGGGCTGGGGTGATCGGTGGAACGAAACACTCTGGCACAGGACAAAGGGAGACGCAGACTATAAGACACATGAGGGCAATGGGGAACAGGTGAACACAATCAGGAGGACAATCAGACTGGTGACACATGAGGAAGGGCAAGTGACCTGAAATGAGAGGAGAGTTACTTTTCAAAATAAAACAGGAAGTCACGGGACAATAAAACCCCAGACAAGACAGACCTCACCGCTGTGTGACAGTACCCCCCCTCTAGGGCCGACACCTGACGGCCCAGGCTGTTCAGGGTGGTCCCTATGAAAATCCTCTATCAGGCTATGGTCTACTATGAAGCGGGAGGGAACCCACTGTCTTTCCTCTGGTCCGTATCCTTCCCAGTCCACCAGGTACTGTCTACCCCGGCCCCGACTGCGCACTGCCAGCAGCTGCTTGACCTTGTAGACCGGGCTGCCATCCACCATTTCCGGTGGCGGCGGGGGTGCGACAGCCGGGACCATGGGACTCACTTTGGCTGGTTTGACCTGGCTGACATGGAAGGTTGGGTGAACACGGAGGGATCGAGGCAGGCGAAGACGAACAGCTGCGGGACCGATGACCTTAGTGATGGGGAACGGACCCACG
>CAAKHG010037954.1:7921-24180 GCA_901007715.1 Dactylopterus volitans
CTGTTTTCCATACTTCTCTATTTGTTGCCACCCTTTGACACTCTCAGGTTTTCCTCTCCTCCTCTCCTCTCAGTCATCACACACACACACACACACACACGCACGTACGCTGACAGCCCAGCGGGTCGTTCTGGCTCAGGCCGTAGTAGCCCTCCTTGCAGTCGTCGCAGCGCAGCCCTTTGACGTGAGGTTTGCAGCGACACTGGCCCGCGATCATCCCCATGTTCAGGTCGGTGTGGCCGTCACACACTCCTCCCTCCAATGATCCCACAGGGTCACAGTCACAGGCTGGGGGTCAGAGGTCAGATGAAGAACATGAGTAAAGGTCAAAATAAAGGTCAAAAAGTCCCCTAAAAAAATGTCCTCAATGTTCATAAAAGCATGTTCTCTTGCTTGAGGAGGTTTTTGTAAATGTGTAAATATAGTTGATGGAAACGCCGGTTGGTGGAATAAAACTGATGCGGTGAACCCGGTCTGAACCTGGTCTGAACCTGGTCTGAACCTGGTCTGAACCTGGTCTGAACCTGGTCTCCGGGTGAAAACACAGTTGCCGGTAGCAACAACAACAGGTGCATTAGGACTGATGAGGAGACCAAAGTCTCATTCAGGAAAAAAACATCACAAGAGCAACGGAACCTCACCATCTGTTCCTGAAGGTTCTTCCATGTTTGGAACCTCTCCTTCCTCTACTGTTTACTGGAGGCTTCGTTCATGCTTGAAACCGCTTCTTCTACAATGAGGCACTATGGCACCTTCTAACCTCATGATGCTTTGCGTCACCCAGTTTATTGGCTGCCAACCGAATGATGGAAACATGATTGATTCTCGTCTTATTTTTCATGGCATTTTGCAGCAGTAATGCAGATGAAGCTGTGACCACTGACAGACGTCACCCCGTCTGGCGGACAAATTGCTTCTCCACTCTTAATTCCCTTGAATCACGGTTTGTCCCTCACAGCACTCTGTATACAGCTTCAAAAGTGGCTTTTAAAGGTTGTCCTCATTATGATTTTCTTAAATCTACGCACAGGAGCAAAATACAAGGAGTTTTTCATGTGAACTTGCGTTATTATTATGGATTTACTGAACATTTTGATGGACTCAGAAATACAGCGGAATGTGGAAGTGGTTACTTTGTGACATCCAGGTACCGAGTCAGAAATTCAAAGGAGTTACATGCCACTTATTGCACAACAAGTACCAATGACTCACCGACGCAGACCTGGGGGTCCCTGATGTCCCGGTTGTGGTCTTGGTAGTAGAAAGGTTTGCACATCTCGCAGTTGCGCCCCATCGTGTTGTGCAGGCAGTCGTCACACACGCCTCCGCTGGCGTTTCCCGTGGCCAAGTACACCGCCATGTCAAAGTGACACTGGCTCGAGTGGCCGTTGCAGTTGCACTCTTGGAGAGACGAGCACAGACACGCAGCAGATAAACACACGCTCACCATCGCGGGCATAAGAAGCAACGTCCTTGCGGACCACTGCCAGCGACTGACACAGCCAATGGCATCACAGCAGCTCCTCTCGTCCTCTGCGATACTTTAAAGGTCGTCTAACGCAGGATGTAGAACCTCGTTTGCACCAGGCAGGTCGGTTCACTTTTTTGGCGTTTCCACTGACAAAAGTTATGGATGGTACCAAAGAAACCGGACCGACCCTCCTGATTTTGGTTCCCCCTCCGTTTAGCACACTGATCCCGTACCTAAAGGGCGGAGCTAAACACGCCGCAGTCGCTGATTGGTCACACAGATGGAGACACAACGGTGGGAATAAATCACTACCACCAACGCGGCGTGTTCGAATGCACAACGTGCCAAACAGAACGGAACGGCTTGGTGGAAACGAGGCTAAAGTAGCACGTGAAGACTTGGGAGCTTATTTTCTGGCATCTAGAGTAGGGTTTTATGGGCAGGTGATGTTGCTTTTACTTTCTTTGAAAACAATTCAGACTAGAAAATTGGTTTTGGCCCCCAAATCTTTGTTGATGTCCTTACTTACTTTGATGATTAAAAGACGGCAGATTAGATTATATTCAGTTAATTATGATGAGGGTCAGTTCCATGTACAAAACACCACAAGTGAGCCGATGTGGACACTTACATCAGCTGAGAACTTCCTGTCATGAGAATTCACTTTTAAAAGGTATAAAGCTGTGTGTGTGTGTGTGTGTGTGTGTGTGTGTGTGTGTGTGTGTGTGTGTGTGTGTGTGTGTTCTCACCTCTGCAGGTGTGTATGTGTGTTCTCGCCTCTGCAGGTGTGTATGTTGGTTCTCACCTCTGCAGGTGTGTATGTGGGTTCTCACCTCTGCAGGTGTGTATGTTGGTTCTCACCTCTGCAGGTGTGTATGTGGGTTCTCGCCTCTGCAGGTGTGTATGTGGGTTCTCACCTCTGCAGGTGTGTGTGTTCTCACCTCTGCAGGTGTGTGGGTTCTCCACCTCGGCTGGTCTCCAGGGCAGGTCCTGATGGAAATCTCGGCAGCGCTCACAGTTCAGGCCTTCGGTGTTGTGCTTGCATACGCAGCGGCCGTGGATCTGGACAAACACGGAACGTGGAATTAAAATACTTGATGTTTCATTTTGTAAATTGTCTGTCAATGTTGCCAAATCTGACCGTTTTTGGCCCTCAGACAACACAGCGACGCATACAGGAGCCAAAAGGCGTGTCTCTAGATGCAGCTGCTAGCTCACCATGCCTTGTTCCCGGGCATCGACTCCGGGCACTGGGGCGCACTCGGAGGCGTGGCCATAACAGAAGCAGCTCCCTCTGACCACCAGCTCGTAGATGGCGTAGTAATACTTTTGCAGGACGTCGGAGCGCCGGTCCAGCAGGTCGTCTCCCAGAGTGTTGAGCTTGGTGAAGTTGATTCGTAGGTTGGTGATGCGCAGGAGTTCTGTAAAAGATGCAGAGGAAAAAAAAAACAGGTCGCAACTCGTAAACAATCATTTTCATCACTGGTTTATCAGGAAATTATTTTCTGATAAAACAATTTGTTCTTTAGTCCATAAAATCAAAGAAAATGGTGAAAAAAACATCTTCAGATGTCCTCTTTTGTCCAATAGACAAATATATTTTTGAGTAAGTCTGCTGTCATAGACGAGTTAAAAAAGAAACCTGAATTCAATTCTAAATTAGACGCTAAAGAGAATCAAGTTTTTTTCCTTTGATGAATAAAGATAAACTGTTAAAAAGATTATCACAACATTTGGCAATTAGATTTAATAGTTTACAAGTATTTAACAACATAGTATTTAACATATCATATCTATTTACAGTATTTAATTATTTATCAAGAATTGACTGAGAAAGAAAAGCTGTATTCACATTTAATCTGGAAACTGAAGAAAATCTAACTTTTTTCAGTAAAAAAAATACTGAAAATAAATATTATCACAACATTTGGCAATGGAATAGTTGACAACAAATGGATTCATTGTAATAATATAGTATTGATGCAATTCTGTATTTGTGAGAATAATCTCTGGCAGACCTTGGATGTCCAAGCTGTAGGGGTCTTTCACGTGGATGGCGGGATCCAAAACTTTATATATGACCTTGAATGCAACACAGAAAAAGAATCCAAGTCATCAGATTTTGAGCTCAGAGCCACAAATGAACATGTTTTCAAAGCGAGGCGATAAATTCTTAAAGCTCCACTCATCAGATCGATGACTAAAACAGGCCACCATCTCTTGACTGGCTGCCACTGGAGCCTTCAGCGTGTCCTACCTCTCCATTGGTGGAGGGCTCGATGTCGGAGTAGCGCTCCTCACAGATCACGTCGCTGATGTGGTGCAGGCCGTTGGCGGGGATGCCGGGAAAGGTTTTGGTGCAGTTTGACGCAAAGTAGCGGTACGGACGCCACGAGCGGCCAAAGTCAGCCGAGCGCTCGATGGTCATGGCAGCGGGGCGGAAAGTCTGAGGAAAGACAGAGCGCAGCTTTCCGTTTCCTCTTTTTTTTAAAGTAAAATAAAAAATAAAATAAAATAAAATAAAATAAAATAAAATAAAATAAAATAAAATAAAATAAAATAAAATAAAATAAAATAAAATAAAATAAAATAAAATAAAGAGGCCAGTTTTTCAAGCTCGCCACGATGGATGGACTTTCCAACATTTTGATTTTTTGGTAAAAACATTTTGAACTCAACCAGCCGGCCAATGTCAACATTGGTACCTGAAACGCGCCCTCAAAGTTTTATTCAAGCTGACCACTAAAGAGGCACAACAAACGTTAATGAAAATATTTGTACTCATCAAAAATATTTTGTCCAGTCAACAACGGAATCAAAGGACGTGTGCACATAAGAAACACAGCCGGAGTTTCGACTACTAGGGGAGCAACAAACACAAAAAATGGGCGCGGCACAACACAAATCAGGCTAAATCAGATCCTGTCCAGTTACCATAAATTTATGTTTTGTTTTGTTTTTTTTAAATCGGCTGGTGAAAAACGTCCGCCATGTTATTAAAATTCACAAATGGGGGTTTGAACCCACAAACCAGTGGTGTGGTTACGACTACACGAGCACGCCGCAGTGACAGAGAGTCGCTGTGTCCCACACGGCTCCCAAAAACACACTCATACACACCTGATACGGTCACCCACATCCACACAAAGCCTGCGTGTACCTTGAACTTCATGATGAGATGTGTGAAGTGGAACTCGGCCTCCAGGTTCAGCCTGATGCCGACGTTCTCCTCTCCTGCGCAGGAAGCACCCGTCAGTGTTTGTGACACAGCTGACTGCGACTGCCACTCAGGCGTGACAGCGTGGCTGGAGTAGGCCCGCTCAGGGAGTCGCACACGGTAAACAACACCAGCTGTTACATCCTGATACAAAGTCACGCTTCAGCTCTGTTATCACCTGAATTAATAAGCAATCCTCCGGCGTGCTGGTGAACTAATTACTAATGTATACTTAACACATGTTTGAGGCTGTTCATGCAATCAGCCAACACCAGGGACACGCAGCCAACGCTGGCTCGCACGCACGCACACACACACACACACACGCATGCACACACGCATGCACACACACGCACACACACGCACACACACACGCACACACACACACACACACGCGCGCGCACGCACGCACGCACACACACGCACACACACACGCACACACACACACACGCACACACACACCATTGACAGACTGCCACCAGGTGCTGTCTCCGTTTCCGTCGGTGAGGTAGATGACGTTGTCGATGCGGTGGCTGTTCCTGTGCCGGTGCGGCTCGTAGTGATGCTGGGAGTTACACTCGAAACACTTGTCCGACTCCTGTTGGAGCAGGAAAACACAAAGTTACTTGGCGGTGAGAGTCGCCGGATCAGGTTCTCCCACCAATACAGGAGCTTTAAAGGCGAAGGAATAAAGATTATTACAATTCATTTTCCACTATAACTAGCAGTATAAAATGTACGAGAGGATGTCGCACCACATGGTGAGAGAACTAAACGCAGTCCACCACTTTGATGATGATATTGTGTTTATTCGGTAAGTATCGGGGTTTTGGGGTCACCGCTGGGTACAACGGGAAGGTAACAATTACTCATCATCATTAGACAGTCATGCCAGTTACAGGCAACAGGTCATAATAAGCTACAAACGCGGAGAGCACCTCATTTTATAAGTACTGTAAAAGTGAAGTAATAAAAACTACTGCATATGGGGCCTCTAAATACTGCATATGGTCCCGTGCTACTGCATACGTGTCCTCTACTACTACATATGGACCTCCACCACTGCATACTGGTCCTCCACTATTGCATACGTGTCCTCTATTACTGCATACGTGTCCTCTAACTACTGCAAAAGTGTCCTCTAACTACTGCATACGCGTCCTCTATTACTGCATACGTGTCCTCCACTATTGCATACGTGTCCTCTACTACTGCATACGTGTCCTCTACTATTGCATACGTGTCCTCTACTACTGCATACGTGTCCTCTACTACTGCATACGTGTCCTCCACTATTGCATACGTGTCCTCTACTACTGCATACGCATCCTCTAACTACTGCATACGTGTCCTCTAACTACTGCATGTGTCCTCTACTACTGCATACGTGTCCTCTACTACTGCATATGCGTCCTCTACTACTGCATACGCATCCTCTAACTACTGCATATGCGTCCTCTACTACTGCATACGCGTCCTCTACTACTGCATACGCGTCCTCTAACTACTGCATATGTGTCCTCTACTACTGCATACGCGTCCTCTACTACTGCATACGCGTCCTCTAACTACTGCTTATGGTCCTCTAACTACTGCATACGTGTCCTCTAACTACTGCATAAGTGTCGTCTAACTACTGCATACGTGTCCTCTACTACTGCATACGCGTCCTCTACTACTGCATACGCGTCCTCTAACTACTGCATACGTCACCTCTATTACTGCATACGGGTCCTCTAACTACTGCGTACATGTCCTCTACTACTGCATACGTGTCCTCTACTACTGCATACGTGTCCTCTACTACTGCATACGCGTCCTCTAACTACTGCATACGTGTCCTCTACTACTGCATACGTGTCCTCTAACTACTGCATACGTGTCCTCTAACTACTGCATACGTGTCCTCTAACTACTGCATATGTGTCCTCTACTACTGCATACGCGTCCTCTAACTACTGCATACGCGTCCTCTAACTACTGCATCCGCGTCCTCTCTGCGCTCTACGACTGCATCAGCTCCCTCGGGCCCTGTGCCCGTGGGCAACATCACAGCAGTTCTTCCCGGTACAGATGGCAGGATACGGACTGCACAGGTTCGGGTCAAGGACCGGACTTTTTCACGGCCTGTTACTGGACGCATCAGACTTCCAGCCCTCCCATAGGACTCATCCAACTGAGATCACGGACAGCAACCTCGCTTTGCAAAGCTGAGGGTGGCTGTTCAGAATGTGCAGCATGCAGATGCGACTGTGGGCATCGCTGTCATGAGCATGAGGTGGACACCAGTGCAGCCTCACTGCTGACCACGCTGAAACCTGTGGACAGGGAGTGTCATCCAATCCCGTGTACTCAGGATTCTCCGGGTTTGTGTGGGCTGCTGTGATTGAAATCAACTGGATCAGCTAGTCAGTCAATCATCGATTACATTCCTTTCCCTTTAATTTCATCAAAATCTAACAAGTATGCTAGCAAGTAGTCACATGGTGACTGAAAACAAATTATGTCTAGAAATCAAAGTGTTTGATTCATAAAAATGCAGATTAGATTATATGATTATACAACAAGCCTTTGAGCTGAAATCTAATGGCGCGGTGGCCGCAGACGCCCACCGGGAGCTCGATGAGGCTGAGTTCATGGGAAAGATACAAGAATGTGGAGACTGACGCCGGGCAAATGGATGAAGAGCTGAGCTGGAGATGCTGGATGAGGACTTTGGAGAAAGGAGAGGCACAGGTGAGAGAGGAGGGGTATGCAGTGGAGAGGGTTTTCAGGGGGTGCTGAGAGACTGTGAGAGGGGCTGAGAGGGGGCCATGCGAAGGGGAGCAGGGAGCAGGAGGAGGACGGGTTGGCAAAGAGGAGCGGTGGATTCCAGGGCAGCGTCTCTTAATTAGGTTGTTGTCAGGGGTGATTAAGCTGCTAACAACAACATGGCTGTTAGAGAGACTGGACTAAGAATTGAAAGGAGATGGCTAAAGCGTGCTGCATGTGTGTGTGTGTGTGTGTGTGTGTGGGTGTGTGTGTGTGTGTGTGTGGGTGGATGCGTGACCACATGTCCGACGCCCATTCGTTCATGTCTCCATGAGAGTGAGTGTGTATTTCACATGCATGCTTGCCTTCTCCACCAGCTCTCCCTGATCCCAGCATCCCGTAAATCTACCCAGACCCTCATCTCATACCCGGCTGCATCCCACCACCCCGAGTCGGGATGAGGGAGTAGCTTTATGCTGTTTACGAGCTGAATTTTTAAAAAAACTCTTTTTAAAAGAGTTACACAACCACTAGCGGGAGAGTGTCACTGACGTCTTGTTCACGGTAAGTGGTGAAATAAAAGTCCCACAGTATCGAGGACATTTTTAAAATACAGAAAGCTTCATTTTCTGTTGAACTCGTGTGGCTTTGAGACCCTGACTCCCCCCTCCAAGCTCTTATTTATATCCCATTAGTCAAGCCTGGTCAGCTCAGCTAACAGGCTTTCTGCTCCAACAAAGCACTCATGTAAGTCTAATGTTAATTTGAAATCAGTTCATTGTCGAACCGCAGCTTTTGCAAAGCTGGCAGCTTTACAGAAAGAAAAGGCAGCTTTACAAAAAGAAAAAGTAAACCAAACCTTAAACTCTCAAACTCAGTTCTAACTGAAAAATCCCTGCTATCAGTACGGTATCTCAGTCTGTTCAATGTCTCCTCTTTTTCAATGTTTTCATAGCCTCTCTAGCAGGTCTGCCCTTCCGTTTAAACACTTGTAAGCTTGTCTAGAGTTGCAGGTTTAGTTCCAGTCAACCAGGTGGGTCTCATAGGTCACCGACACAATTGGCTTAGCAGCGGGCCCCTAGATGAACCGCTTCTGCTGGGATATAAGTGTGTAATCTGATCTGAAGGCAACAGAAACCCCAGCCTGGGAGAACCGATGTCAAACATCAGACTGAGGAGAGTCAACTTTGGCGTCCCAAGACCAACACAGGTCCGCACCAGGATTTATGGCGTGACAGGCCGTCACCTGGTCCTGTCTCCTACAGTAGTCCAGGAGGCTCTAACCAATCAGCAGGTGTCAATCATGCTCACTTGGAAGTTGGGTGTCGCTGCCTTGAGGCACAGAAGTGCAGGGAGGGACACGACATGCAGGGAAGTGCATGCACCAGTAAAGTAAATGGTAATGCTACTCTGTGTCCATGGGTTTATGTGCATACATGACAAAAGGAGCTGTGGTCAGATGGAATTATTACAGACTAATTCATTTCAGCCAAGCGGAGACTGCAGTTGAATGGCTGTTTAAATTCACCAAAGGCTCGACGTGTGGCATAATTGGGGGCGTGGCCTCTTTGAGTGACAGTTGGGTGCCTCACGGTCCATTTTGACTTCTCTTTTGAGAACTTAAAGAGGAGATGTGACTCTGACCTTCTGTCATTCCATCCTCTATTTAAGATCACTGTAAAAAGTGATTTGGGATTCTGGAGTGATATTTTCCAACACACCTACTTTTAGGTTCGTTGGATGTGTGAGTATCTTGGATAATCTCGTTTATGACTGCTCTGCAAGCAAACACCACTGAAGAAAAGAGAATGGAGATACTCCAATGATTAACCTCTTACAACACAAGCTGTGCAAATATTAATTTATGCACATAAGAAGATGCTGACGGGAGGATCTTCCCTTCCACCATCAATCTTTCCAAGGTCATCACAGTCTCCATGGACGAGCTGAAGGTTCATCTCCAGAGCAAAAAAGAGAAAGATGTGCCTCCATGACACAACCGTCAGTGAACACCGGAGCAACAGGACCCCTCCAGGGGGACGGAGGATCTTAGGGAACCTACCGAAGGTGAGAACTGCTGGAGTCTTGAACAAAAGAATAAATAAATGAATGAATGAATCTTGAAAGAATGCTCACTTGATTATCAGCACCATAACAGCTGGAGTCCATGATTAAAGGACATGAAGATCCGCTGAAGCACCCGCTGGGTGCGTGACTTCAAAGCAAAGACCCCCTATAAGCCCGGCCCTCTTTTATACCCACTGCCAAAGGTAGAGCGGTCACAGGGCGTAATCTTACACTGTCATAACGGTGATTAATGATCTGTTCATGTTCTGCCCCTATCAAAGTAAAAGTCTGATCACGGCTTCATAATAAAAAATATACAACAACAAGAAGAAGAAGAAGAAGAAGAGGCTTTTACTAGAGACATATTTTTCAGTATTTTCAACCTTTTTGCTACAAATGCCACAAAGCTCCGCCTCCATGTTACCCCCACTCCTTTTTCATGAGGCTTCAAACCCAAACGTGTCCACAGCAGCGCCGCAGCGCTTGGCTCTGGGGCCAAATGATCCACGTTAACATCTAAAAGTGAACCGACGATGGTGCAGATTCTGCACACGTGTACCACAGAAGAAGAAATGCAAGCAAATGACGTCAAACATAAGTTTGCCTGTCATGGCCGATATTGGCAGAATTACAGATATTATGTTAAACTTTTCATAACCTCCATAAAAAAATTAAAAAAAAAAAACAACAGCAAGAAAAACAAATCCCGGTTAACAGTAATTTATACAGATCGCTGGTCTGGCAGCTACTTTATCGCTTCTCCGATGGTTCTTCTTGTAGCAAAAGAGAAAACCAACTGAATAACAGAAGTCACATTCCCTCATATTCCTACACGTCCTGCATTAACGTGACATTCTCAAGTAGCAACTGCGTTAGTGAATCACCATTTCGGGCTATGATAATAATATTTTGTATCAATAAATGTTTATCTGCAGCAGAAGAAACAGCAATGTTTAGAACATATGACTGCACAATGTTGTGATGATGGCAACATGAACATTCCTGAATCTGTGAATCCAGCGTGATTACGCTGGTGACCATCAGCTGGCTGATGTTCCTGCTAATGATGAGCTCATGTTCGTATCTGTGATGTAACTTCCTGTGGCTTCAAGCTCCTTCGCCTGTGCAAAAACTGTGTTCCCATGGAAAAGGCGTGTCTCACTCGCGTTGTGAGTTTGGAGTTTATCGCCAGCCCTCTCCGCCATGGTCACTAACGATAGCAGTGTGGATGCCCCGCCCCTTTGCACATTTCACTGATTTTCATTAAAATGATCAGATTATTGCTAAAATGATCAGATTACTATCAAGGTGATCAGGCCTCCACTGCAATAGAGGCAGATCAAGATTAAATCGTCCTCTGTAGTAATTTGTATAACAATTAATCATCTTTATGAATAAATGGATACAATGGGCACCTTTGTGTCCCACTCCCGACCCGACTTCCAGGTGAACATGATGGACACATCTTGGCAGCTCCAGTTTAATTCCACTTACTGGCCGATTACCTACGGCTCCGGTACATATCGCGCATCCATCAGACCTGGACTGACTGACTGACCTGCAGGTGGCTGACGATGCAGTAGTGCTCTGGACCGTTTAGGCCGCAAGTGGAGGTGGCGGTGAGGTTGACAGCCCGTCCAATCAGTAGGTTTCCGGTTGCCGGGTAACAGCTTCCCTCCGTGCAGCCGTGAGGGCCTGATGGGAGGTCTTGTCCCGACACGCTCAGAGCTGGAAACGAAGGGATGGAGGAGAGAAGCAAAGGAGAGAAGCGTCACTCTCGCTATCACTCACCAGAGACCAAATCCACACAGGTAACTTCATCAGGACGTGGCAAGAACGCGTTCTTGGCATCACTCGCGCACAAGAATGCAAGCGATGTTTTCTGGGTGCGTATCGAGTGCTGGTAAATAACTGGTGCCATTGTGACGGTGCATCATGGACCCTTGCGGCCTCGCCACGCTGGCCAATCACCAGTCAGCTCCAGACTTAAGACAGCAGCCACAATGGAAACAAACGTTTTCCTCAGGTTTGTTAAAGCTACGACACGACACAAAACGATATAATGAGATGAGATGAGATAAAACTTTACTGATCCCATGCCAGGGACATTCGACTGTTGACACAGCAAGATCAAAGCAGAGCCTCATCTCATTTTCCCGTCAATAGATGGTTCAGACTGATAAGCCATATCAGCTAGTTTAAAAAGACATTTTAAAAAAGACATTATGGATCCGATGGCTGTGCTTCATGGTTGAAAATCAGCTCCACAATCAGACTGTGCAAACAAGAGTAGGGCGAGTGAGATGACTTCTGCTTTAAATGTGCTGGGTGAGACCGTCATGGGCTGGGTTTGTTTTTTTCTTGTTCAAATAACATCAATAGCCAATGTGAACAGGATCAGATGAAGCTGACAATAACATAAATGAGGATAAATTAGCAGAACATGTGTAAGCAGGTCTTTCCCGAGTATCTCTCTGTGTAAAATGTCTCATTAGTGCAGGTCACGGGTATCTCTAAGAGTTGGATTCAACTCTTTGAGACAGGTTTCCCGAGGGTCCTGCTTGAAATGTCCTTGGAAAACTCCCCAAAAAACATGGCGGGCTGAACCAGACACCATACAGAGCGCGTGCAACCCGAGTGTTTCAAGAGTTTTTTTTATGGTAGAGAAAAGTTAATTATGAAAGTGGCGAGGGAATGTATAAAAAAGTCAATTGTCTTGAGTTTTGCAGAAATTGTATAAAACGTACATTTACTTTCTAAAGAGCCGGAATCAAAAGCTTGTGTCTCATGCCTCTAATTCAGTATTGAGCGTGAACTGAAGGATAAATACTCCATATAAATGTACTGAGGGAGACCATCAAGGCTGCCTGCCCGTGTGGGCACCATGAAAACAGATGTTTCCATAGAAAGCACAAAGCCTTCAGTTCCTGCGTATTTCCCACATTCAGGTCCACCTGCCCAGTAACCAGACGGTACCAACGTATCTGCAGCTCGTTTACCTCCTTCCCTCCGACTCAGTCTGAGCCACACGGGAGCACTGAGGGTCATTAATGGCGGGATCATTGTTGGGGTGTAAATCTTGAGAGGTTGCCTGACATTCCAGAAAGTAATTGCCTTAATGAACAAACGTGTTTGAGAGCAAACACACAGCTGATGCCCGCCTGTCTGCTTCAACCGCACAACACCGTGAAACACGTCTCATCCCCGGGAGACGGAGACAGAGACACAGAGAGGGAGGGAGAGGGAGGGAGAGAGGGAGAGAGGGAGGGAGAGGGAAAGAGGGAAGGAGAGAGAGAGAGGGAGGGAGAGAGGGAGAGAGAGCAAGAGGGAGAGAGAGAGAGAGAGAGGGAGAGAGAGAGAGAGAGACAGAGACAGAGACAGAGAGAGAGACAGAGACAGAGACAGAGAGAGAGACAGAGACAGAGGCCTTGACGGGGACCAATTTTATGTAGGTGAAAGACAAAAGTTGTGCAACATCAGTATTTAAATTATTTCCACGCATGTAATAAACTGGAATCCCCCCGTCTGACTCGTGTTTTTCTCCACCGACCAATCAAGCAGCAGCTAACGCCCATGTCTGTCCATGAGTTTATGTAGCGAGGACTCTGAATGAGTTGTTTTAAAAGTGTAATCTGAAATATAATCGGTTCATCCCTGCGCCAGAATTGAGGTTAATTTCTGAAATATTCACCAGAACGAGACAAATCTCAGAAAAGCCAACCTTTGACCTTCTACACAACACGTCATATCATGGAATCATTTCAGATGTTTGTTTGGGGGTCGGTCATTAGCTGCATGCCACACTGTTGAAGACGGACAGACAGACGATCACACCAACGGACAGTCTGAACAGGATGAGGCCCGCGCCCTCGGCAACCGCCACCACCACGGCAACCGCCGCCACCACGGCAGAGAAGTCTGGATGACATCTGATCTGAGTTCACACGGTGAAGCAGTGACAGCATGAAGAGCTGAACGAGGCGGAGGCAGGCAAGTACGTGCCAGGGAACATATATGGACTCTGTAATAGAGCACACAGAGTCACTATATAAATAATCAGAGGCACAAAGAGAGGGAGGGCGGGGAGGTGCAGAGATAACAGAGGACCTTTCATCTTGTTGATATGTGGAACACCTTAAAGCAGATACATGCTCAGACACGATGGTAAAGATGGAGATGTTTCAGAATCAGAATCAGGAATACTTTTTTAATCCCACAGGAAATGGCATGGTGGCAGTTGCTCCATGTCAGCTGAAATATGGCGACACAGGAAGATGTCCGACACATGATGACCGGCTTATTCTACATGTTCGGAAAATAAAAATCAGAAGATGGAGCCTGCGAAGGGTCAGACAGATTACAGATGCATAATAATTCACGTGGAACCCAACTGGTTTCATGATTCTCATCAAAACTGATCCCGGCAATTAAAAACATCAGCACACTTGACAGGTGAAAGCTCGACTTTGGTGATAAAAATATCAAACAGTCATTCTTTTATGAAGTCTTTCCAAGTCCTTCGAGACAAGAAAAGAAACAGTTGAAACAGTCCTGACGTTTAACAGGGAGATCTGCTCACTGAACGGAACAGAGCCCAGCGTGTGTGTGTGTGTGTGTGCGCGTGTGTGTGTGTGTGTGCGTGGTGTGTGTGTGTGTACATATCTTGGCTCCAGTTCAAATAAAAGATTTAACGCAGAGAGATTTTCTGAATTCCAGCGAGTCATTAACAACGCCTCGCTGACACTGTGAGCAGATCTGCTGGACATGCTGGACATCAGCTTGTGCTGGTGCTCCAGTCTGAGTGCAGCGTCCAACGCATGCCAAGGAGGACATGCACATACGGGCAGGCGCATATACATTATTAAACGTAGACCAACAGGAAAAAAAGCAGCAGACCCCAGATGAAGAACAAACACTAGACGCACAGTAATGTTCCACTGCGATCGAGATATCTCTGATATGACCTGGCGACGTGTGGACCTGCACGATCCTGCCATGTTAGCCCGTGATCAACATACAAATAATAGTATGATGATCCTCTACTACTGCATATGGTCCTCTACTACTGCATACGGTCCTCTACGACTGCTTACATGTCCTCTATTACTGCATACGGTCCTCTGCTACTGCATATGTGCCTCTACTACTGCATACGGTCCTCTACTACTGCATACATGTCCTCTACTACTGCATACATGTCCTCTACTACTGCATACGGTCCTCTACTACTGCATACGGTCCTCTACTACTGCATACATGTCCTCTACTACTGCATACGGTCCTCTACTACTGCATATGGTCCTCTACTACTGCATACGCACCTCTGCTGCTGCATACATCTTCTTTTAGAAGCTGTATCATCTTAAAACCAGCGGGTACTCGAGATGTGTAGATGGGCTCACGGTGTCACGCCAATCCGTGCGGACACATTAATCATCCATCCGCCATCCACTCAAATTAATTATACTATCCCATTTATAGACCTGAGCCGTCCACACATCCGCATGTCAAATAACTATCATTTCTGGTATTCCCAAACCATAGGTTGTAGTTGTAAAATTAGAGAAATGCATTGATTTATGGATGATTGGGACGTCTGCCCATCTTCTTTTTTCTTTTTATGTTATAACAGCAGGTCTACCTGTACTCCAGATAATATCACTGAATGAATTAAACGTTATGTTTAGAAGAGCACGGAACTTGAATTAACAGCAGGTCCTGGCCAATCCTGTCATCGAGTGTGTTCATGTTCCATAATGCATACACACACACGCGCGCGGCAGCACGATTGAGCACAAATAAATAAGAAACTATTTGTTCAGACCTATTTTCTGCCCTACTACAACAGCAACAGGCCGGCCTATAACCGCCATAACAACACAGGCTGACATTATAAATCCTTTATTTTACAGCTTTTCGTATTCGTCTTACCGAGGCGAGTCAGACTGCGACTCGGTTTCCTTAGCGGTCCGACGTGCTCTCTCTCCAAACGCTGGTGCATTCCCGACGCCCTGCCGCGATAAGCCAGCTCTGCTTTGCAAACCTTGCAAGTTATCTTTCTATTCGCCATGTCCGAGCTAAGATGCTACCAAACGTTCTTGTGCGCGTAGCCGTGGTATGGGCTGCCGCCATATTTGTACACGGCAGAGACGCCACTGCGCGTGTGTGACTCTCGGCAGAGATTGTAATGAAGCGAGATGTCCCGCTCCAACGTCTGGCGACAACAGTCGACAATGGGATTCATGGTCGACGATTTTCATTATCGATTTTTGTCGACGACACTGACAAATCATTGCAGCCCTAATGATGCCTTCTAATTTGTATTTGCATGTTCTACATGTTGTGAACGACATGTCACTCGTCGCTGCCGTCGTCCACAGGGAACCTTAAGCTTTCCCCCACAGCTGATTTAAGAGAAGTAGCTGGGTCTTAGCTCCTGTGTGTCGTCTGAACTCGCCAAGGTTACTCCTCTACTTCTGATGTTGGACCCCGTTTAAACATCATTCTCCCATCATTCAGTATCCAGATTTTTCCTCCATATAGCTACGACATACAGTGCACCCACACCCCTCTCCAGTGCACCCACACCCCTCTCCAGTGCACCCACTCCCCTCTCCAGTGCACCCACACCCCTCTCCAGTGCACCCACACCACTCTCCAGTGCACCCACTCCCCTCTCCAGTTAGCCCACTCCCCTCTCCAGTGCACCCACACCCCTCCAGTGCACCCACACCCCTCTCCAGTGCACCCACA
>CAAKHG010037957.1:0-13205 GCA_901007715.1 Dactylopterus volitans
GCGGCTTCCCCCGCCACCTGATCCAACTCACCACCAGGTAGTGATCAGTTGACAGCTCAGCACCTCTCTTCACCCGAGTGTCCAGAACATATGGCCGCAGATCAGATGACACAACCACGAAGTCCATCATTGACCTGCGACCTAGGCCGCCATGATGCCAAGTGCACCGATGAGCAACCTTATGTTCGAACATGGTGTTAGTAATGGACAGACTGTGACTAGCACAGAAGTCCAACAACTGAACACCACTCGGGTTCAGATCGGGCAGGCCGTTCCTCCCAATCACGCCCTTCCAGGTCTCACTGTCATCACCCACGTGAGCGTTGAAGTCTCCCAGCAGGACAATGGAGTCCCCAGTCGGAGCGCTGTCCAGCGCCCGTCCTAGGGTCTCCAAAAAGGGTGGGTACTCTGAACTGCCATTCGGTGCATAAGCACAAACAACAGTCAGGACCCGTTCCCCGACCCGAAGGCGTAGGGAGGCTACCCTTTCATCCAACCGGGAGAACTCCAACGTAATGGCGGAGAGTCTCGGAGCCAACAAGAAGCCAACCCCGGCCCTATGCCTCTCACCTTGGGCAACTCCAGCGTAGAAGAGTGTCCAACCCCTCTCAAGGACTTGGGTTCCAGAGCCAACGCTATGTGTGGAGGTGAGGCCGACTATATCTAGTCCGTAGCGCTCAACCTCCCCCACAAGCTCCAGCTCCTTCCCCGCCAGAGAGGTGACGTTCCATGTTCCGAGAGCCAGTTTCCATAACCGGGGATCAGACCGCCAAGGCCCCCGCCTTGGTCTGCCACCCAATCCACACTGCACCGGACACTTCATGCTCCCCCTGTGGGTGGTGGGCCCACTGGGGGGGGTGCCCATGTAACCGGTTTGGGCTGGGCCCGGCCGGGCCCCACGGGTGTAGGCCCGGCCACCAGGTGCTCGCACTCGAGCCCCAACCCCAGGCCTGGCTCCAGGGTGGGGCCCCGGTGTCCCTCCGGGCCGGGTACACTTGTTACCTTTGTTAACTTCCATGAGGGTCTTTTGAACCATTCTTTGTCTGACTCCTCGCCTAGGACCAATCTGCCTTGGGAGACCCTACCAGGGGCAAAATGCCCCGGACAGCATAGCTCCTAGGTTCATCAGAGTACACAAACTCCTCCACCACGATAAGGTGACGGTTCAAGGAGGAGTATACTCCTACAGTGAATTTCTAAAAGAATATAATATTGCTGTTACACCTGGGGATTACGCAAAAGTCTTATGCAATTTCTTCGGGTATTTGCATGTTATTTAGATCACCCAGTATGGAAACCAATCAATTATCCCTATTCTCTGTGACTGATACCTCAGTTGGTAAGATTTGCTTGTCATGCAACCATGGCAAAACCAATAAACTCATTAGATCCCTGTTGAAGAGAGATATTGTTACTGTCTCATATGTGATTTCATACTGGAATAGATACTTTGGAAAACAGACTGAAAGAAGGTCTGGCTTTTACCCAACCGATACCTATTGACCAACAAAGAGAGATTTTGTATAAATTGATCCATAAGTTTTACAAGCCTGCAGAAATAAAGTGCTCATCAGAACAGTTTAATATCTGTCTTATCAGCTATCATGTATGAGCCTTTGTTGATAAAGGATGGTGGTTCAGTGGAGGAAACCTGGCCAGAAAAAGACCTGATCACTTTCCAGAACTAGTTTCCAAAAGGTAGTACTCTGCTCTTTTTATTGGCTGAGTACAGCGGTTTCTAAGCTGCCTAAATCTGAGCCAATCAGCATCAGTTTTACTTTGTCTTGCTCTGGCCCATGCATTGTTTCTATCTCAAAGAAGACTGTTTAGCTCAGGAGAAAACCATGGATTATTTCGACCTTTTACTCGGAATTTATGAAAAGGAGCATGTTTATTCAAAATATTCAGGAAATCGCCAAAAGAACTTCAAGGCCAGTTCAACTTCACTTATAAGATTAAGTCTACTCCAATCAAAATTGTGGAGATCATGAAAAAAAGCTTGCTCACAAAAATGTTTTGATGAGCAGTCGGGGCTTGGCTTTTGTCTGACAGTTGCAATGACACAATGGTCACTGAGGTCATTTGCAAAAATGCCTATATCAGTATTTATGTGAAGCATTTGTCAAGATCAAATCAAGCAATGATGACCTCTTGTGACATTTAACATTTGGACGTGTTGCCGCCTCAACGAATTGCGTCAGATTAAAAGAATCACACACCAATTTAACGTTGTCTGATGCTGAAGTCCACCAATCACAGTTTAGGTCCCCCCCAGTGGTAACTCATTTGAGCCAAAATTAGACAAATAATGTGCTAATGAGGTTATAGCTTCAGCAGAAGCAGAGGGTGGCCTGTAGCATCCAATAATATTAATGAATTGACCCTGAACAAGATCAAGTTTTAAAGCCAGCAGTCTTAAGTGCTTGCAGATAGACACTGAAGATTAAAAAATAATATGAAATGTTTTTTGCGTATACAGTGATTCCACCTCCTTTCCTGGGGCGATCACAGCGATGTACATGATACCCTTTTATACTGATGTCTTTATCTAGAACTGAGGTACCAAGCCAAGTTTCAGATAAAACAATAATATCAGCATCCGTTGAGCAGGCCCAAATTCTGATCAGTTCAATTTTTGGAAGCAAACTACGGACATTAATATGGATAATGGCGATACCACACCTGACTTCTGGTGTGGAGATACAAAAGACCTGGCCCGGGATTTGTATGCACATTTCCTGACAATAAAAGCAGTAGGAGAATGATGTACCTTTTCTTTAAATGTTAATATATGTGAAACCAGAATCATAATTTTTAGTCTTACTGACATGAGCACAGAGACAATCATCTGTAAATATAAATATAAATAGCCATTCTTCTGCTCTGGTTTAAGGACCCAGAGTCACACAATGAAAGTGCAACAAACAAAACAACAACACCAAAAGCAATGTCATTGTAAAAGTTCGAAGTCAGATATTACCCAGCAGGGGACAAAGGCTTGCTTCTGGGGGCTAGCTGTCACAGAGCTGATGGGGGGCCAGCTGCCAGACGCCAGCTGTCACAGAGCTGGTGGGGGCCAGCTGCCAGATGCCAGCCACCACAGGGCTGATACAGGTTAGCCGCTGTAGGCTAACTGCAGGAGCTAGCCGCTGTAGGCTGGGTGCTGGAAGCTAGCCGCTGTAGGCTGGGTGCTGGAGGCTAGCTGCTGCAGAGCTTCAGCAGGGCTGCTGTAGGCTAGCCACTGGGGGCTAGATGCTGGAGGCTAGCCACTGCAGGCTAGTTGCTGCAGAGCTACTGCAGGGCTGCTGGAGGCTAGATGCTGGAGGTTAGCCACTTGGGGCTAGTTTCTGCAGGGCTGCTGGAGGCTAGCTGCTGGAGGCTAGCTGCCACCAGATTGGTGGAGGAGACCAGCTTCTAGCTGACTCAGAGCTGGTGGAGGCCTGCTTCCAAAGGGCAGCTGGTGCAGGAATGTCAGAGCACATGGACTAGGTCATATGAAACAATTTCCAAAAGCAGGAGGAAAAAAGTGTCCACAGTTTACCCAGTAGAATATGTTGAAAAGGATGTATTAAAAACACTAAGAACCCAGTAGAAATATGTTAAAAAACTAATACAAACTTATTAAAATAAACAAAATAAAACAACCACTGGACAGAGAGAAAATACATGCTGCCATCTAGGATTTGCAGGCTAGTGTTATATAAGACAAGGACAAAAACTGCAGTGGCGAAATGTTGCAAAAAACCAAAAGCATTACAAACTGTTCAAAAACCACATCAAACCCTCCCGTACATCTTTAACTTAGGTCAAATCTTCAGCCAAATGGCCAAACAATCGGCGAGGAATCTGTACCAGGCGAGGAATCTGAGAACAAAATCATCCATTACACAGCAGCGGCGATGGGGCGACCACGTCCTGTCCAGTACTTTAGTAAAAGTGCAAACACCCCACTGCAAAATACTACAGCAATGTTAGAAAATGTTTAATTTGGAAATGTAACATTGTATAAAACACGAGGACATTTTAGTGTATTTCGAAATACAATTCGAGGAAGTAACAGTGGACTTGCACATAACTACTGTTGTCCTTGAATCATTACACAACAGTGCCATATCATACAAATTTCACGATTTCACTACAGCTGCTTTACTTAATAAACTTACGTTATTAAGTTCGCTGATGCTTTTGTCTTACCAAGATGAGATCCTCCTCCTCTTCTGAGCTTGGAAAACTAATTTCCCAGAGTTTCTTTCTTTTTTTTTTTTTACGGTCGTTTGCTTTCGTGAGACAGTGGGCGGAGCTGTATCCCTGCAAGAGAGACTAATTAGGTTGATGTGACACACCTGTGAGACGCCAAAGGAAAGGTGAGGAGTTAAAAGAAGACAACTAGTTGGGGTGTGGGTCGGCACTAGGTAGGCCGTCAGTCGATAGCAGGGTGCGAGTAGGATTTTTATGGAGAGCCTTTCCTTGGCGGTTGGGCACGACTGTTCCATGAATGGATCAGAGTTAGGCAAGGTGGCAGGAATGGATTATGATGAAGGGAGAGATGACTTTGAATGGGGAGAGAGCGGACGGAATATTGGGAGGTATAAAAGGAAAAAGACAGCGATGAGAATCATGACAGTGAGGAAGAAGGGCCTGAGCATGTTGAGAGGGAGAGAATGGAGAAATGTGTTGTCATTGCAAGGTTTAATGAAAAGGCTCAAGAAAACATGAAGAAGCTCAACCCGTTTTAGCTAACAACAACTCTGGCAAGTAAAATAGGGGAGATACAATATCCGAAGGTCCTGAATGATGGCAATCTATTGGTGAGATGTGCTAATGGAGAGCAAGTTGAGAAGGCACTCAAACTGAAAGAAATAGGAATGATAAAGGTGGCAAGCACAGGGAGGGTGGGAGCAAGAAATGGCGGTGGATGCAAAAGAGTAATTACACGGGTGCCACTGAGTGTGAGTATGGAAGAACTTAAGAGGAATTTCAAAGGGGGAAAAACAGACACAAATGTACAGGTGATTTGAAGATCTAATGGGTGAAAGGGAGTTGGTGTGTATGAATGACGGCAGAGGAACAAGGGTAAACATAACAGAAGGTACTGAGTCAGCATTGGATATAATTTTAGTATCTAACACCTTGGCTGGAATTAGTAACTGGGAAGTCTGGACAGCTTCAACAATAGGCAGCAATCATTACCCAGTCTTATGCATGGTGGGAAAAAGACTGGAAGTGAGAGCAAGTGGGGGAATCACAAAGTGGGTCTTTGGAAAAGCAGAGTGGGATAAGTTCCAGAGGTTAAGTGAGGAAACAGTGAACAGGATAGATACGTTTGGAACCATTGATGAATTAAATAAGCAGGTAATGATGCAATGTATGGCCATGTACAGTATACCGTCAGGACCTGGGGCTTTTCTCACAGTGCCTGTCAATAGCTTAACCAAGAAGATGTGTAATAGTTTCAAATTTCAAATTGCACATTTAAATAGTTTTTGAATGACATTTCTGAGTTCTCTTTTTACCAAAACACCTGAAAAATCTAATTTCCTTTTTCCCCCCCTCTTTAAGCTGTTATTACAAAGTCAGAACTCACAGTAATAGTCAAGAACTGTCAAATATTGAAAGTTGAAATTGTCCTGGAAAAAAAGGTCAAAGCACTCATAGACTGCAACTTTGTTTGACAGTTTAACAAAACAACAACAACAAAAAAAACAAAATCTCGACATCTGGAAAAAGTGCTTAGAGTATAATGGGTTAAACAAAATTATTCAGATAAGTCAGATTCAAATGCAGTCTTATCCTGGCCAATCAAGCCAGTCTTGTCATCTAGTTGTCCAGTGAAGCAAATAATCATCAAAACACAGGTACTTCCTCTCATAGCATCTTCTCCTCCGGAATATGCAAAATGTCTCACTGAAATATGCACATGCAGCAGTATGACCCTGTATTCCTGCTGTGCCTTTTTAATTCCATGCCTTTAATTAGTGCTGCAGTATCAGCCTATCTCGGCTGGGGGCGCTGCCTATAAAGGCAGTGCTGTGTCCTGGGAGCCCTCTTTACCTTGAAGCTCCCGCGTGCACCGCCTCCCCTAATTTCCGCACCTGGTCGCCTCGCGGCTGGGTCGCTCAGCTCACCGCTCTTCGTATGTCGCAGTTGCTTCTGTGCTTGTGTGTGCTTTTTCTGAAAGTTTGCGTTTGTCATCAATACTGGCTTTCTCCCCCACGCAGTCCGCGGACTTGGATTTTCGATCCCCCTCATTGGAGACGGTCTCAGGACGTGGCGCGTTTCTCCCCCGTACCTCGTCACGTGTGTTGCAGCGAGGGGCAGTCAGCAGTTCTCGGCCACATTTGTAATTATGCCGCTGTGGCGCGAGTGCTCCTCTTCCTCACTTCAGTGTTGCTCATTCAACCGCTGACGGGTTAACGTGTGTGCGGCGGGCTTTTGCCAGCGCGAGCGCCCTCCCGCCCGCGGCTGGCGGCCGGCCGCTGTTTTGCGCATCCATCCAGCTCTACACCTCCAGCCGCGTTGTTGCCGTCACTTTTCAAGGTGGTTGCTGTATTTACCCAGGGCGTGCCAATTGTATTAATCTTCATGTTTTAAACTGCGAACTTTTTATTTTATTTATTTTTATTGGTAATATCGGGCTGTATGTGGATTGGGGTTTAATTATTTTTGGATATATATTTTTGGTTTGGTCGCTTTGCATGTTTCTTTGGGTTTCAGTTTAGATAAATTCAGCATAATTTAAGATTATTTTTGTTTGTTGTGGGTTGTTTGACAATTTCTTTGTTTGCATTTGTTTTGCTTTTTTTAAATCTGTGTGTTTGATTTAACCCTAAACTAGCATCCAATTTAGTTCTTTACCCTTTCTTTGTATATATTGTGAATTTTAGAGATTACGTGTGTGAATAAACTATTTTATTGAAAATCTGTATAAACAAAATTTTCAAAAATTTAATTGGAATTGTACGCTGGACCCTGCCTCAAGTTTTTCATTAGTACTTTAACCACTGTGGAAAGGGTTAACATAATTCTCCAGGGGAAATTCCTGGGGTGGTGGAGTTGTCAACTGGTAATGCATTAAATATTGTGCACTGGCAGCTTGGGCATATTTGGCCAGAATAAAATTCTTAAAAGTAATTGATTTCTCTATTCGCCCTTCACCCTTGCGCACCAAATAAAAAAAAACAAAAACCATATGAGCTTCCTCTTGTGCTCATCTTGACGGTTTAAGGTGGAGCTTTATAGAGTTCCTCTTGCTTTCGTTTACATGCGAAGTTTGCAATCCAAATCTGGGTTCTTAGATCTTTTGCTGTCGCGATTCAGATCACCAGCTTCCATTAGGATCTTATTTAGTGTGTTCTGACTGTGATGATGACTGGGATTGAGCGTCTGGCTTGTCTGTGGACTTTGTTGATGACTCAAGTTGAGCTGGGTAAGACCTCTTCTGTTGCTCAGGCGGCTAACCTCATCGTTTGCCTTCTACTAGCAAAACAATCGGAAAATACAAAAGAAGTCAGTGAAATGTTTTTTTTTGTTTGGATTCATTTTTTATGCCATAATTTGCACTAGTAACATTGTTTGATCATGTATCAGTGTTACTTATGTCCTTTGTAATCTCACTGGGAAAAAAAAAAAAGTTGACTTAAAAAAATGCAAATGCACATTTCCCAAAAGTTTTCTAAGCCTTGTTTTTGCAGGATTACAATTTATGAAAGTTTCTCAGCGGGGCTGCAGCTAGACATTTTTGTTCAATTCACCATTCTATCATGCATTGAGGACCCCTTGCAAGGCCCTTAGAAATATCCTACTATTTCTTACCGTTATACTTGAAGTTAGATTTCTTAATTTAAATTCTGGAATTACAATGCATGGTATTTTGTTTTATGACACAATAACTGGCTGACAAAACTGAATCTTTGTAATTTCAAAAATGCACATAACCAATATTCTGTGGACTGGTTGTGTTTATTCATTTCCATTCCTATGCAGTTGTGTATGGAGATTATGTTCATTGAAACAACCAGTAATGCAGTTCTTTTTCTGTGAAGTTTGCAGCGACGTTCAGTTCTTTGAGGTGCAGGAGGGGGAGTCTGTGATGCTTCCCTGTGTGATTGAGCCAAGACACCCCCCACCTGTCGGTGTCTACCTGAGACGCACCTGGCTGTATCCCAGTGAATTGCTTTTTATGTACACTAAACACAAATTCATCCTGGGCAATGATCATGACACACACCGCACCAACGTCAGTGGTGACCCGAGCAGCCACTCTTTAAATGTGACGATCTCTGAGCTGAGGGTCAATGACACCGACCGCTACAACTGCGAGTTCATGGTGGAGACCCCTTCCTCCGAAGACGAGCGGGTACCTGGAAAAAAGGAATTCTTCCTTCTTGTTACTGCTGGTGATGGTGAGTGTTTCATGCGTCTCAACTGTATGTGACATTTGTTGATTTTGTGTGTGTGTGTGGTGGTTCCTCATCACTTGTGCACCCATCATGCACCATTTTGGTGTGTGATGTCATTTAGGCATACTTTTACATTATAACTGTAGTTGTTAATGTTGTTAAGTAAAAGACATCCAGATAAAAGGTCCAGATATCTTGCAGCAACACAGAAAAAGAAAAAAGCGGTTGAAACAGCCATTTGAAGAGTGACCGCGACCTACCTAAAAGTTCCTTTCATTAATCGCATGTTGCCATAATAATAATAAATGATTCATCAACATGAACTGCAGTGAATGAGTGTAATAATTACAAATCCGATTATATTTTTTTCTTTGCCACTGTCACAAAGTGCCTGCTGATGGTGAAGACTGTGGTGGAGACCTGCTCTAAATAACAAATGCCCCGAGATGACCATCTTTGATGACTTGGCGGCATAAAGGGAAAATCAAATGACCGAGAACAGTTCAAATGCCTGAAATGGTCTCTCAGCATTTCATGAAAAACGATCAAATTTTTAAGTGTAGGTCATCAGCAGGCAGCACTTATCTCATCATTCGATGAAAATACTGAGTTTTATTGAAATTAAAAAAAAAATATATTGCCCATCACAGTTTGTGAAAGCTACAGTGGCTACATTTTAAAATCAGACCCTCAGCTAGTTAGCTGAGAGGAGAGAAAACTGCCAGTGGATATAAGAATGTACTGTACATACTCAGCTCCCCAAGACTCCAATTAAATTTACTCCAGATTTTATTACATCACCCTGAATATTCTTTCAGCAATTCAATAGTTGTATGTCATGCATTTACTCAGTAATGTCAAACATGTAACGCAATAACCTGGCTATAAATTGAGAACTCACTGTAATAACTAATAAATACTCATAATCATACTTTCATAATCCTAAAAATAGAATTTAGAGGAAAGGGCATTTGTAGATGGAGCTCATTCAGTCAGCAGCTAAAATAAAATTGCCCATCACATCAGTGCAAATGTTTGCTCAGTCATTCTTCTAATTTCCGTCACTTTTCCCTTCTTGAGATGCCCCTGGGTCGCTTGATGTTGGGTGGGTGGATGTGTGTACAGGGGGATCGGCTGTGATCCCCTGTGGCCCCTCACAGCAGAGGGGCCTGGCTGTGGAGGGGGTGAATCTGAAACGACAGAGGGGCCAAGCACCCGTGGAGTTGTTGTACCACTCAAAGCATCACCACAGCAACAAACCTCCATCCTCCTTGCTTTCCCTGTTCCATGCTGAGAGGGTCCAGCTGTCATCAGCGCCCAGCCCCAGTGGCATCAGCTACAAGCTCACCCTGTGGCAGCTGAGGCCAGAGGACAGCGGCCTGTACAGCTGCCAGCTCCTCCTTCACAGCAAGCCTGAGAGCAGCACCAGACTAGGGAGACCAGTGGTCTTCCTGTCAGTGCAAGGTGGGTCACGTCACAATGGGGCTTGTTCTCTGGCTTCCTTGCCCTCTTTTCCCCAGACTTTGGAAAATGACACAAAATTGTTATTTTTGTGTGCCCAAGAACAACAATGGCTATGCAGTTGCTTCACTGATGTTGCTGTGTGCTGGTGCTTACTGAGAAAATTCAGGCTTTGTGGGACAAATGAAGATGCAAAAGAACTTTGTGTAACACATAAGTTCCTTTTTTGGGCCTATATGTGTGTTGGTTTGTGCGCAACTAATAACACGAGAAAACAGCCTGATTGTGTTTCATACTTGATTTAAATTTTATGTAGGCAATAAGTAAAAGGAATAATAAACAGGCTATCAATCCACTGTTATTTCTCAGACATGTAGGTTATAGTCCAAGGTGGGGATTATTGTTAAGTTTGTAAGTTGTGTTGTAGATATTTTGAGTCTGAATAAAAATTCAACTAAAATTTGGGATTTATGTTGAAATGATAATGATTTATGTGTTTGTGATGTAACTGTCAAGAAAAAATTAGTTTACTAAATGCATTTGTAACTGGGACCATGTACAAAATACATTAGTCACAAAAGATGAAAAGATGTTTTTACCAGAAAAAGCTAATGGCTAATTTCCAAGAGAACAATAAAACAACACAGAAATGACTCATTCCATTGGATCATACACAAAAGAGAATACATAACTAAAAATATTAGGTATATGAAAGCAGTTGCCATAATACTGACACCTTAATACTTGACGAGACTGGTTTCTTAAAATCCATTTTAATATGGCAAGTTTTCAGATTGGATCATTACCACCAGCAATAACTAACAGAGGTAGGGGAAGATGATATAGACATAATCAGGGGTTTTTCTTTAACCACAAAAGTGTATTCTTTGTATTTAAATGTGGATGTTTTAAGTCTACCCATTATCCTGTGTGTGAGACACATACAGTATGCACCTGAGCTTCTCTTCCTTTAAGCTCCTGCTGTATATAACACTGATCAGAATCATTGTCTGAATTACAAATTGATCTGCTTGCTCCTGCTATGTTGTGGCTGTTTAACTGCTGGCCTGCACAGAAGAAAGAACATTGCAAAATGGCTGAGGCTGAAATTTAAACATTATTTAGAAATCCAAGCTAGGAAGGAAATGTGCATCTGCTGTTGCAGTTCCTCTTTCATATTGGTGATGCCTCTTAACCATTTAGCTGTCCACTGCTGTTATTTTCAAGTGTTTTTATGTTTAAGTGTTTTATGACTTTATCAACATTTCAGTTAAATTGGATGCTAGGTAGTGTAGGAGATTGGACCGGAGTTTATTAAGCGTCTTTTTGAATCTTGAACATGTCTCTCTCTTTGTGTCTTCACAGGAAGTCAATGCAGCTGCTCCATTCATTCCCCTCTGGTATACACTCTGTCTGCAGCTTTGGTTGCTGTCCTCCTGCTCCTTGGATGTGCAATATATCACGTGAGTTTATGCTATGCTGTTATGACAATGCTCAGGAGAAGGTGAAAAATGGCAATGACAAATTTGCTGGCTGTGACAAACAGCATCTGCTTTTGAATGTGTGTCAACAGTTCCTCTGCAAGTAACCACAGAACCACATTGCTTTCACAACATGTTTTCTGACTTATTTTATTGAGAAAGATAGATTCTTATTGTATTAGTTTCATTTTAATTTGTTGATATTCAACCAGTGTGTTTTAAAGCAATAAAGTCACAGTAAAGGGTACACTTGGTTTGAATTGCCTCTTAAGGATGCTACACAGAAAGGATCACACGCTTTGATTTTAACACAGGAAATTGAAAGTGTGTAAACTGTGTTTGCTCTGTTCACTGATTTGTTCCTACAGTCCTGCCAGAGCAAAGCACGCTGCAAAGTCAAGTCCCACCATCAAGGCCCCATCTATGAGGAAATGGCTGGTGTGCAACCTCTCAGTCGCAAACTTGCCCCTCGCCATCTGGAGGAAACGGAGTATTCTCAGTACAGAAACTGCCTTGTGAGGAATCCCTGTCCTGAAAACCACTATGAACGCCCCAGTGAGAACCTAAAGCCCAAAGATGAGTCTCACAAATGAGATATTGGAACCAGCATCGTGAGGTCCATCAACCTGTCAGCTCGGCTGCCCAACATTCACTGGGCTTAGATTTCAATTTGTGCTTTGCAAAGTATCCTTCTGTGGAATTCAGCAGCTAAGATTCTCCTTTCAGTTTTTAATCTCATGAATATGGAACTGCTGCTAGTTTCAAACATCAGACTTTTACATTTCCTGAACCTTTGCAAATTTTGCTGCCAGCGTCTGCCGTATTTGGTTTTACATTACAAAATTATTTGTGATAATGCTATATATTTTCTAGAAGATCAATTGTTACAATGTTAATGGAAAATAATAATGAAGAATTTTAGGTCAGTCAGATCATAGGTCTTCTGTGAAGTTCCTTGTAAACACGGATATGTATATATTTACTGTTCCCCTCCTAAATTCATTGTCTGTTCCTGAAAAGCTAACAAACATGCTGAAGTCATTTGCCTTTTCGTGAAACATTTAAAACCCCAGTTGTTGGTACATATGAAACCACTTTTTTTCACATCCTTGTTTGCTGACGAGAAGTTGTCCTCTACATTACCTTTTTGGCACATTTCTAAATATCTTGACATTACGCCCACAGAAGAGGACACAGAAAATTTAATGGAGGAGTCATGCAAGGCATAGAAAAATATTTCAGCAGAGCAGTCACATTAATTTGTCATTTTGCACACAGTGGTCAACACAGGCTGTGATAAAAGAATGAAAGTAACCAAGAAAGAGCTAAGAAAATTTGCAATTTATTAATATAGGCCAAAGAAGTTCCATATTCCATAATGGAAACCTTTTTTCCCGGCACGTTCTTAATCACATTCTATGAGGAAAAAAAATTACAACATTAAAAGCGACAACTTTGTATTTCAGTTACAGACATTTTTCTTTTTTTCAATGTTAAGAGAAAGGCAAAGGACTCTCATTCCCCAAACCCGTGCCCTTAAAAAACTGACAGCTTTAAAAGTCATAGGCTTTTTCAGTACTACCCACAGTGCTTTAGCAGAAGGATAAGCGCTCATTGGTTAAGGATTACACAGCATGGTGATGCAATGTAAAATTTTACTAAATCATTAGATAATGATTATAAAGGGGATGGGAATACAGTGAAGGAAATCTGAGCAAGAGACCGAACAACCAAACGAAAAATCCCCTACACCCCAAAGTGTAAATCAGCAAGCAAGTGCTGGCGCAGTACAGCAGCCATGCTTGGAATCATCCCTCCCGCTTGTGCATAGATCATGATCCTTTAAAAACCGCCTTCATTCCTC
>CAAKHG010037961.1:0-11599 GCA_901007715.1 Dactylopterus volitans
GGAGGAGGAGGGAGACTCGTTGACGGCTTGTAGCTTGACGCAACGGTGGTTTCCACAGCCGTAATGACTCTACTAAGAGGTGGATTATCTCAGGCGGGGCGCCGCTGAAGGCCCAGGTGCGAGATGCACTGACTCCGATAGAGTCGGCCGCGGGGGAAGCCTCCGTTTTATCCATCACATTGGCCCACTCCGGACGTGTGGCAGTGGGCCGCCTCACACGTCCTCCTCCTCCTCCCGTGAGAGGAAATATGTGATCTAATTCTTTCTGCTTCCAGTTCTCCATGTGACAACATGTATTTCAGTCACTCCGCACACTGAGATTTATCAGATAATTTCCGGTGGTTGAGCTAATATTAGGCTTTAAGCTACTAGCAAAAATAAATAAATAAATAAAAATGCTAAATGCTCAATTATAATGAAGTCAATGCTGTCCTATTTCATAAAGGCAGAGAGCGTTGCTTTGAGCATATCTTGTTCTGCATGAACGGTCAGAGTTGTTTAGCGTCCGCGCCGCGCGGCGTATTTCAAGTCCACGGGCAGGTGTTAATTGCGCCGACGCTGAACCGAGCGGGGAAATAATCAGACCTCGCGTTACGGTTGCCGCCGTCGCTCTCGCACCGTTAACGTGCAAGGTATTTTTTTGAACGCGTGCCCGCGTCGCCGTCCGTTCCCCCGGGGGGGGCTGGCGCTCGCAAAGCGGGCCTCCTCCTGCCGCTGGAGGTTCAGACCTGCCAGGATCCGCGCCGGGCTAACCGGGATGAGGTAAAAACCACGTCAGGGAAACGTGAGGAAAATAGAAACCTCGGTGTCTTTATATTTCAGCATCTTGAATATCTTGGATTTTCAACAGATATCCTGTGAGCAACTGACCAATCGTGAGAAAGGAAGCTAAGGGGGATAGTAATGGTAACACTTTGGATCTACGGAGAAAATTGCCTTTTACCTGATGTCACAGACAAAATCATATTCAGACAAGGGGGCGGGGCTTGCTGAAACCACAGTACAGAGACGTATATCTTACTTTGATATATTGATATCTCTCAAAACAAACGTCAGGTGGAATTGGGGAAGACTTTAAACTCGAGACTGAGAACAAACAGTCATGGGGGAATTATTATTTACTTATTTTATTTATTTTTAAACTGCGGTCGTGGATCAAGGGAGAAGCAGGGCCGCCGTCTTCGTAGAAGTCCAAACAATCGGACCTCCTTTATTTTGATCATAAACCATTGAAGGAAAAAAACGCGTTTATCAAGATAACGCACCTTGTTAGCATGCGCAAGTCCCCGCGGGATGGTTCAACGGAAGTTCAGGTGAAGTGAGGTCCCCCTGGTGTCTGGGGCGGGGGGTGAAGTGAGGTCCCCCTGGTGTCTGCGAGCTGTGATCGTGCTCTTTTGCACGATCCTCGGCTGCCGGTGGTAGCGTCTTTTCGGAGCTTTGATTTGAGGCACGAGGAACTCCACGCATGACGGATTGCTCAGGCTTGGGTTTTTTTTTGTTTTTGTTTTTTTTAAATCTGACTTTACATAAATCTTCTGAACTGCTGTTAAATCTATCCTGAAACTACATTTCCTTTCATTGTCCTCCCCCTCGTGCAAATTTCAAATTCCAAGTCACAGAAGAGGTTTTGGTCTCGAATTCCGCTCTGTATCTGTATCTGTTTAAATCGCACCGGTTTTAAGTGCATCCCTCCGGACCCTTAACTGTGTATCTCCCGAGATTTTGTTGCCTGTCAGTTACTGAATTATTAATTATGCACGAGATAACCAAAACATGTGATCCAAAATGCTGAATGCTTCGGTTATCTTTATTCTCATTTAAATAATGCAATGCAATGCAAATAAGTCCCCCACCACGGGGGCCCGGCGCATGGGGACGCGCGGGGAAAAGTGAGCTTCCATGCGATATTTTGTGCTTCACACACCAGGAAATCAAAAAAAAAGAAAAAAAAAAAGTGACGCCTCAGCCTTGACATGAAGGTTACGGTGCGAGACTCCTGATATGCTGTCATCTAACGGCGGCCGCGGCTCATTAAGTGAACGCAGCCACATCTCCCTGGAATCGAACCTAAAATTTTAAACAACATGAATAAAAATCCCCGCATTAGAGCAGCGAGCGCAAACTGCAGAAGAAAGGAGAGACGCCGAAATCCGACATTAATTCCATCCAATGAGGATCACCTGGCAGGTGCAGCTGGTGGAGGGGAGAGGGCCCCGGTTGTTTGTCCTGCTGTTTCTAAAAAAAAAAAAAAAAAAAAAAAAATAGAAAATATATAAAAAAAAATTTGTATTCTAATAATCGAGTCTTACAGTCAGCCGGTATTATATTCTCTTCGACACGTTGAGTTGAATTATACATTTGGACTCTGCAGTCCGTTTCGGCCTCAAAACTGCGATGAAGTGGCGCGCGGCTCCGGAGAGCGTGACTGGCAGCGGCTCGGCGTCGCCGCATTAATTGGAGTCCCCCCCCGGCGGCGAGCGTCTGGCTGACCTTGGTCTTATCTCTGCGACCTCATGCATGATTGATAAATAAAAACTCAAGATGTCTCTCAAAGCCGGGGTATCTTATCTCGTTAGGAGCTGCTTCTTTGGGGGCGACAACGAGAGGAGGGGGGGGGGTGGAGAGTGTGAGGGGGGGTCGCTCCTGGTCGCCGTTCAATTTTGCGGCGCATCTATTGTTTATGTGCCGGCAGACACGCGACTCGAGGCGAGCAACAGAAATGTCTCCGAGCGCCGCACCTCGCCAAACGATTGAATTCGCAGATGGGTCAATAAATATTCCATCTCCCCGGCAATAAAACGAATGTATTTGCTCGTGGTTCTGCAGGTCTTACATGCACGATGCAAGGGAATAAAAAAAAAAAAAAAAAAAGCTCTTCACCTGGGATCTTATGAATGCATCACCATTTTGCCTGGAGAATTGCGCTTATACTTATGTTCATGAATTATTAAAGCCAAAAACATATATATAGTGTTTATCTGTGATTTTACCAGGCCATCTAAGGCTACTATCCAAAGCATTAAATGTAATAAATGTGTCAACAACAAAAAAAAAAAATTAAAAAAAATGGGGTTTTGAGCTGCGTGAGGTCCATATTTTTTTGGATGCCACTTGCGGAGTACTGCAGAGTGCCGGCGCAGAAATTATTGTCGCTGACTGGCCCATTTCTTAAAGGCTTCGCATTAAAAAACAGACGTTTGCTGCGAATTTTTTTGACTCGGCCATTAAACGCCGCCTCGACATGTAGCCTAAGATTATTACAGCCACGTAGCGCTGATCTTTCTTCTCTAACAAGGAACGTTGTTTTGAGCTGATGATCAATAATCCTCCCGGGCGACGAGACTGTCTGGAAATGTTTATTCCTTGCTCTCCAAGCGAACTCGCGCCTCACTTCGAGATTAATTCCTCCGCAGCGGTGTATGTGGCTATTAGTAGCCCATTCATATATACTGTATGTATACACCTATAGGGTTTCACCATGCAGAATGTAACATAAAACCAGAGGAGCAGTATTCATGTCGCTGCCCGCGGCCTGCCTGTGAGCAGTGATTATCCATGTAATTACTTCCATGAGCGTATCCACGAACAGAGGGCCGCGTGCGGTGTACTATTTCGCAATAAAACTGAGGTAATTTGTTTTTCCGTGTGACAGCTCCGGTCAAAAACGATTGGAGCGGTGCGGCTCAGCCGGCCGGAGCTTAACGATCGGAGGGTCGCCGGCTCGATTCCCAGAGCTCGGGCAATGTCGGAGTGTCCTTGAACAAGATCCCGGAGTCCTAATTGCTCCTGATGAGGAGGCAGCAGCTCCCCGTCGTCGGTGTACAAATTGGATGGATTATGCAGCTGTGGGTGAGGGTTAGAGGACCGGTGGAAGATAGGTGGAAGGGGGAGGGTTGCCCGGTGCCGTTCGCGTGTTCCCGCCGCACGCAGTCGGACAGAGCACGGAATGTTCAGGGCAGGAGAGGAGCACGTTTTGGACGACTAACGGATGAGGCAACTGTTTGATGCAGCCGGGATCAGAAACGTGAATGCAGCGGTACGGCTGCGAGGCGCACGTGTGGTTCTGCAAATAATAAATGCACCGCGACGACATAAGCGGCATGTGGCCTCTAGATGCAGGCATGCTAGCGTGCTAGCCAGCACGCCACAGCGTCTTAAATTAAACCTGCACACTGGTAAACATGTAACATACACCGCCAAACACGGCTCACATACGGCGCACATTACAGCAGAACAGAGGGGAGAGGGGTCGGCGCTCCAGCCAAACCGCGGCCAATTTAGCTCGCTAACGTCGCCGATCGTCGACGCGGAAACGCGCGACGCACCGACAGCTACCCACCCGTCACACGTCACCACGCGGATTGGAGGCAGACGCACACCTTTCTCGATAACGTGGCCCGAACGGGGCGGAGGGAGCGGAGGAACGTGGCGGCTAATAAGTTTACCGACGTGAACGCGGCGCCGGCGACGCGACCATGGCAACCGAACGCACGTCGAGCCGAACCGGTCGGGGAGCCTTCTGCGCAGCAGCTGTGATGCAAAGCACCTCGAGCTGCTGTTAAGGCAGAAAAAAAAAAAAAACGCTAAGTAGGTGCGAGCCCCCCAAACCACCCCTCTCCTCCCAAGAAAAAAAAAAAAAAAAAAAAATCAAACTGCGGCTGCTGTTCCCACCGCCACATTCCAGCAGATGTCCTGCGACGGCAGATGAGCCGAGGCCTGTCTGATGTCTGCCGTCAAAGACTAATCACCAAAGATTTGGCCTCCCCAGTGGGGCGCTCGCGCCCGCCGAGGTTTTTCAGCAGTTCAATTCAACCTCCACATCGTTTAATTTTCCCGGTCTGAGCATCTAAGGGGCGGCGTTTGAACTTCAGTGCGACGATTTAATTTCAACCAAACACTCTGAAGTCCTCAACGTGAGCCGGGTTTGTTGGGAATGAGCAGAAAATGTCAGCACGCCGGGGGAAGCTTTATTTCGCATTCACTCGAGGGGAGCCGTCTCCTACTCCTCCACGTGTTTTTCACAGGTCTTTTTTTTTACTGTTACGAGAATAAAACATGCAGATAAATCAGTTTTCCACCCGGTTTAGTTAACTGAGCCATCCCTTGACAATGGAGATAGATATTTCATTTCGCAGACTAACAGGTGGAAAGTCTTCCGCTTGCTCTCGTGCACGATGTCAGGTTTCACTGCCCGAGCTGGATCTTCTCCCCTCAACAGGCTCGATGACGATCGTCCAGTCGCACGCTTGGAAAGACATGGAATTTTTTTTTTTTTTTTTTTTTTTTTTAAACAGGGCCGGCCAGCAGGACCAGGTGCAAAACGTACCGCCATTTCTGCGGCTGCGGCTGCGGCTGCGGCTGCGGCTGCGTTGTGTGCCGCTCACAGGGCCGACACGCGCGGTCACTTGTAATTTAATTTCCGCCTTTAATGATTGGCTGTTGCATGGGGTTGCTTTTATGATGGCGCATTCCGTTTGTCATTACGGTTCTCTGCAGCGCATATGGTTGCGGACCATTTTTGATTTTGTCATTTATTTGCCGTTTTTTTTTAGTTTTGTTTTTGTTTTTTGTTCGCCGGTCTCTCTGAGCCCCTTATCTCGCCCACGCAAATGAGCAATTTTTCCTGCACCTCCCCTGTGATCTGTTAAGTGATTTTTTTTTTCCCCGCGTGTTTTGTTTCCCCTTAATGTACGTGCCTTACAAATGCACAAATTAATATCTCATAAAGCCATACGTACCAGCCCCAGCACATACTCACGACTCCATTTAAAATGTAATTAGAAAAACACGACGCCGTGATTGACAAATCCAACGGAACACAAAGAGGAGATGTTTAATGTTCAGGCTGAAAAAGAAATGTGTTTGTTTACATACAATTATGCTGAACTTGATGTAGTATGTTTAAAAAAAAAAAACCAAAAAAAAAACGACGATACAACAGAAGCCTGGGAAAGTTGAACGCTCCTCAAACTTCTGGTCCCACAAGTTAACAGGCTGATCGGCAGCAGGTGACCACCATTCACAAGCAAGGATAGGGAAAAGCTCACCGCTTCAAGAGCAACATTTCTCTACGCACCCTTAAATGTGGGGATGCCACCATCTACAATCTCCAGATATCGCCATATGGGCTTGGGAACACTTTGGACACTGTAAACTGCATCCACTGCTCAGGCGCAGGTCTAGAAAGTAAAAGCGACTTCCCCTGGACCCCGAGCTCGTGTGGGCGGGGCGTAGAAGTAGAGGCCTGCGCCGAGGACAAACGGGTCCACGTTTCATGGACGTCTAATCCTCCAGGCTGAAGAGGAAAAGGAACATCCAGATTGTAATCAGCGTAAAGTGCCGCTGGCATGGCGAGCCGGAACATCTGTGAAGGCATCATTAGCGCTGAGAGGTTCCTTTTGATGCAGCCGTTGCTTGTTCCAGCAGGACCGTTCCGAACTACAGTCCGCGAGTGCAACAGTATAAGTCCATAGTAAAAGTGTGTGTGTGTGTGTGTGTGCGTGTGTGTGTGTGTGTGTGAATTTCAATTTCAAATCAGTCTCCTCGGTTCCCAAGTGCTGTTGAGCAGTGTAACGTGTATCAAACACGCCGCTGTCCCAACTTTTTGGAACTTGCACTCGTTAAATTCCGAACGAGTGTGGATGTGGAAAAAAATGAGTTTTTTCCCCCCAGTTTGAACATTAAATATCATGTTTTTTATGTATTTTAATTCAATTTCTATTGAAAAGAGTGCGCAGTGTATTGCATTTTTTGTTGTTGTTTTTTTTAACGCATGGTCCCACCTATTTTCGGAATCGGGATTGCCCACGGAGGAGATAACCGTAACAATGACTTCACTATTGGACAGTCATCAGTGGCTTCGTTCGCCTCCTAATGTGAAAGTTCTCCTAAACGGTCAGTGAACTGTTAAATTGAACTCACATTTTCATTCATTAGCTGCCAACTGCGAAGGTTGTCCACGCGGGCGCCAGGAGGATGCCGCCATGCGGCCCTGACACACACAGACACACACGGGGGGGGGGGGAGGGAAGAGCATTTTCTGATATTCTGTAATGTCAGCAGAGTAAAAAACTCCAAATATGCGCAAAACGGCGTTGACGGACATGGGTTGGAAACGTGACCGCAAGTAAAAGTGAAAACAGACTTATTTTTAGTTCCTTCCAAGGGAGTAGAACGGAGCACTGACACGCAATCAGCGATCCCGCCTCCCAGTTAATTAATATTTTACAGGTTGGAATTTAATTTCACGATATCATTAATCTTCGCGCTGATCCAGCAGAGCGGGGCCCGTTCATCCGCTCGCAGGTTGCGGGGCCTGACAGCGCTCCTTTGAGCAACAGCGCCGCTCAGTTTCGCTCAACTGGCGCACACGCAGTTTAATGATGTGGATGAAACTCCTTTCATATAATAAATATGTATATATATATATATATATGTATACATAATGCGTGTAGCACTCCAGAATGTCACTCTCTCAGCACGAAAATGTCCAGCAACTCGGCATCAGAGTGCATCAACTGGACAAGGACGGCGCCCGGCGGGACGCATGCCAGGAAAGGTACGTTCACATCATTCCACAATTATAGATTCAGCATTCAATCATGAGGTGCATTCAGGCGGCAGGAGTTATGCCGTGATTGCAACAGAGGGGGTGAGGTGGGGGTGTAGAGGGAGTTGGGGGGGGGGTGCGGCGGCGCCCGTCCGACGGCGCGCTGGATCGGCGTGTCACGAGGTAATTACACAGAATGGGAAGTGACACACGAAATAAATTATGAGTTTTCGCCGGGCCTGGGCGCAAACTCTTAGGGCTCGACGGTGGTACGCCGGGAGAGGACGACGGAGGGGGTGCGGGGCGGGTGGGCGGGGGGCGGGGGTGACGGATAAGGCGCTGTTAATAATGCCCACGTGGATTATGTGCGCTCCGAGACGGAAAGCATGCTAACGTGCGGCACTTCCCCTGAATTATGGGGCAAACGTGACAAATGACACGCGGCGCAATTTATGATGGCCACCTACGGTGGGAAGAAGAAGAAGAAGGAGAAGAAGAAAAAAGGAAAAAAAAAGAAATGGAGTCGCACGCAGATGTTTCATATCTGAAAGGAGCATGGCAGGAATGCAAATAGAAATGTTGAACCACCGGCCTCGCTGATCCATGACCGCGCGAGCCCTTATTTATGCAGAGGCAGGACTGAATGAGCAATGCTTTTTCAGAAACAAGAGACTCTTTTCGTCTGAGGTGGGCACTGGATATTGCATCCGAGCCATTTTACCATTAGAAAATCGCCCCTGAAGCTGATCCTGGAGCTCTTCATCACTCCACAGCGCTTCCAATGCAGCCCAGCCCGACAACTCTTATCATCAACTCCCAGAATTGAGATCCCCCCGGGTGGGGAGGCGGGCGGGGGGGGGGGTGACAGTAGACAGAGGTCGCGGCTGGATGAGTGCCTCGCTGTTTTTTTGGGGGGGTCGTGGTCCAATACGGTTCGGTGCGAAAGGTGAAAAAGCAAAACAAAAAGTCCCAAATGGAAAGTTTTTATTTTTCTTGCTCGCGTTTTTGATGGTTGTGCGAGTTACAGCAGATTCCACCTGCTGTGATTTAGAACCGTCTGGAGTCAGTTAAATAGTGAACAGTGAACAAAACATTAACCCAGTTTTAATAAATACTTGAAGCTGGTCCTCGGCTACTGCGTAAGGGTCCTCTATTACTGCATACGGGTCCTCTACTACTTCATGCAGCTCCTGTATTACTGCATACGGGTCCTCTACTACTTCATGCAGCTCCATCATTTCTTCATAAGGGTCCTCTCCAACTACACATGGGTCCACTACTACTGCATACGGGTCCTCTGCTACTGCATACGGGTCCTCTGCTACTGCATGCAGGTCCTTCACTTCTTCATACAGGTCCTCTACTACTGCGTATTGGTCTGCTATCACAGCATACGGGCCCTCTACTACTTCATGTAGCCCCTGTATTACTTCATACGGATCCTCTGCTACTGCATACGTATCCTCTACCATTCCATATGTGCCCTCTACTACTGCACATAGTCCCAACATTTCTTCATACAGGTCCTCTACGACTGCATACAGGTACTACTGCATATGTGCCCTCTACTACTGCACATAGTCCCAACATTTCTTCATACAGGTCCTCTACGACTGCATACAGGTACTACTGCATATGTGCCCTCTACTACTGCACGCAGGTCCTTCATTTCTTCATACAGGTCCTCCACTACTGCATACGGGTCCTCTACTACTGCACACAAGTCCTTCATTTCTAAATATGGTCCTCCATTGCTGCATATTGGCCCTCTACTCCTGCATGTAATCCTGTCCGCCTGTTTCCAGGCTTCAAAGGGTGAGCCCACGGTGTCAAAGGTAACGTCCTTTTTTTTATTCCTCTGCTTACTATTATTATAAAATCCACAGTCTGTGGTACTGATGAAGAGTGGAAATGTTGGAAGTGGAAACAAGCTATCTTTCCCTGGATTTGGGACGAAGTCAAGAAGTTTTGTTCCGGTGGGATTTTATGTGGTGCGGCTCAGGATGGCTGAAACATGTCGGCCCCGCTCTGCACCGGGTTTCACCTTGACACACATTGCCGAGAGAGAGAGAGAGAGAGAGAGAGAGAGAGAGAGAGAGAGAGAGAGAGAGACTTAATCGTCCTCCGTCAAGCGATGGCCATGCCGCAGCATCCTTACATATAGCGGCTGGGATGAAGTCGCCGAGTTTTCCACCTCTTCTATAAAAGCATTTGTCACTGCTTTTGTTTGCTGAGTATCTGGATTATATCACAGTGTTTATCTGGGAGCCCTGTAGCTGCTGTTTTTTTTTTTTTCTGAGTGAGGCTGCATGCTTGCCTGAGCGAGAGTGTGGGAGGGTTGTAGTTATGAGATTTTTTTATTTATTTTTTATTTTTTTGCAGGCATTCATGTGAGCAAGAGCGTGTTCTCCAGTCGGGGTGCTCACCGCTCGAATTTAAATGTATTACCTATTGACCTTGTGACACCCGGGCTAGCGTGTGATTCACTTTTGTTCTCACACAAAACAGAACCGTGCTCGGGTCTGCCTAACGCCGGTTCCTGCAAAAACGCTGATGTGACGGAACGCTGAAGGGCCTACTCCAGATCACGCCGAGCGTGGTGCCTGCAAAAAAAAAACCCGGAGTGATACTTTGCAAAAGCACGACAAACTGGGCTGAGAGGAGCGCAGCCTCTTTAACTTTTGCCGCGGCGCTCCGGCTTCGTCGAGAACTAAACCGAGATTTCGCAGCGAGTGTGCGAGTGTGGCCGTTGGTCGCCGGGCGAGGTGTGCTCTCACGCAGCGGGGTAGTCATGGTTACTTAATGAAGTCCAGCAGTCTCCAGCAGGTAAATAAACGCTTGTTCCAACCGCCTCACTCTCATGGCCCCGTCTTGTCATACAAGTCATTAATTCTTGCAATAAAAGATCTCCTGGAAGGGGGGGCTGGCGCGTCGGTCGCCAATTAAACCTCAGTTGTGTCGGCGGAAGCCGTGGACGGCCATGTGGCGTCGTTGGCTCAGCCGTTGGGGTTCCGGTGACGGGATTCGGCTGCGTGGCGCCGGCGTCTTTGCTGACGTCAGCAAACGCGCGCTTTTTCCTGTGGCGGTGCTCAAAACTCGTCGTGCGTGGGTGGAAAGACAGCGATATATGCGTATGTCTATGATACTTACTGTGATTCAACGGAGGACGCCGCCTTCGCCATTGTATTATGGGCATTTGACATTATCCTCAGTCGGGTATCCGTCCACGCCAGGATTACTAGAGGAGAAAAACATGGTCATATGATTAATTTGTGCTCATAGAATAAAGAAAGAGCTAACGCCGGAAAGTTGACAGCCCTTGGTCTATCACGCTAGTGTTTTTGGAAAAACAACAATGTATCAGAGCCTTGAACACAGGAACTAGCGGGCAAAGCAGTTAACCTCCATGCAATGACAAAAATATGAATTTTTAAGCGAGGGGATATGATTTCTGCCTGCTTTCAGGGCTTGAGCCAGCGGTTCTCATCTGGTCCGGCCGCGGGACCCGACATCACCCCTTAATGACGTGCGGCGACCCGAATCAAGGAATATTTTCAACCTCTCATGTCTATTGAATGAAAAAGCTGAGATAGTACAGAAAATCACAGGATACCAGCACAAAAAAAATTCAGAGCACCTTTTGGTTTGAATTGAAATACGTTTTAATTAGAATCATCTTAGAGACGCAAGGTTTCAAGAACATTAATGCAACTGTGGCTGTGATAACCCGGCATCAGCGGACACATGCTGAAAAGTCCTGTATTAATAAACATACATACATGAAAATATTAAAAATAAAAGTCCAACTGCTTACTTAATGTGAGGAAAATCCATATCCCAGTGGTGGCCAGCGTGGTGCGCGTGTGTGTCGCCTTTCTCAGTCCGGCACATGAAAACAAAACTTCTTCTTCTATGCTACGAAACAGCGGGTGTCAATTAGCTTCGCGGCGCATTATCGCCACCTGCTGCTAAGGAGTTTATTAAAAAAAAGGCCCCTTTGAAATAAAAGCGAAGGAATTTTTTCTTAACATTGCTTTTTTCCCCCCCCCA
>CAAKHG010037963.1:0-17424 GCA_901007715.1 Dactylopterus volitans
TGTCCTTCAAGTTATTAGTTTAAAAGGTATTAGGGGGCACCTCTCAGTATAACCCGGTTCAGCATCTTATATATTTATACATATGCGCGCGCACACACACACACACACACGCATGCGCGCACACACACACACACACCGCATGAGCTAGGAGCTAGATCAACAGGACTCATGGGGGCTTTAAGTCTGACAGAAACAAACAGGAAGTTTACCAGTTTGGTATTCCCTGAGCTGCAGCCAGCAGAGTTCCAGTGCCAAAGGCTTTCGAGTGTCTGGTGCTTGCGGCAATAAAATCATGAGCTGAAATGGTCACATGCATTTATGCCCTGAGATCAAACTCAGATCTGCTGCTGCTGCCGCCGCTGCCGCTGCTGCTGCTGCTGCCTCTCGCAGACCCCTCCACTAAGAACAGGTAGGACTGATTCCGGGTTCTTATCGGTTCCTCTGAGCGTTCCTTTTGCTGAGGTGGCCAGCTGAGTCCTGCTATGTGCTTGCATTTGTTCCCGCGACAAAGTGTAGACAGTTAATGAATATTTATTGTTCACTGATTTGTGATCCTCACAAGACAAACCCTCTTAAATCACCCACATTTCAGGTCTCGAGACCAGCTAATCAACAAACACCTTTTTTTTTCCCCCTCAAGAGGTCCCCTCATGCAACCTAAATATTAATATTTGATCAATTTGACAAGAGTTGTGTTATTTTTGGGTGTTGCTGATTTATGTAGTATAAATACTTGCCATATGGTGTTTTGTATGGTTTACATTAAACATCATTATCTAACATGCTGCTGTGTTTTATCACATTATTATCACCCAACATATGTGAGGTCAAGCTGGTCTGTGAGCCAGAATGGGCAATAAATTCTGTAGGACAAAGTGAAGGGCTTATAAAGGGTCAGTGGAGACATTTACAGGGTAGCACATACTTTTGCCAAACAAGTATTTCAGCCTTAATGATTTAGATAAATGAATAATATTTTTGTCTGGTTAGTTTTACTGGTTCCATTTATTCTTTGAGGACTTGTATTTGAAAAATTTTTGAAAGGTCTCACAACTTAAAGTTCTCCTGTGTCAGGGAACGTTTAACGTTGTGCTTTAATAAATCATGCGATTTTATCATTGATGATGCCATGTTGCCATGCCGTGTCCCATGATGTATTTTTACATAATATGATGTGGATTATGCCGTGCTGTATGTCATGGTATGTCATGTGCTGTTACGTTATGATGTAATTCTTTGTGTGTACAGTTTTTTTGTGTTTTTGCATTGGGTTGTGTTACGCTACTATGTTACATTGCAAGTTTAGGTGGTGCTATGCTATGCTTTTTGTGTTGTTTTTGGTATCATTGTATTTGTATATTGTTATTAGGTTGTCTTAGAACATTATGTTATGTTATGTTATGTTATGTTATGTTATGTTATGTTATGGTTGCAATAGGTTAGATGAAGCTATATCATGGTAGGCTAGATTGCGTTACGTTGCGTTGCGTTATGTCACATTACATTGCGTTAGATTGCATTAGATTGCATTGCATTATATTACGTTACGTTATGCTGCATAGCATTACGCTGCATAGCGTTATGTCACGTTATGTTGTGTTAGATTGCATTGCATTATGTTATGTTACGTTGTGCTGCAAAGCGCTACGTTGCCTTGCGCTACGTCGCGATGCGCTACGTCGCGATGATGCGCTACGTCGCATTGCGCTACGTTGCTTTATGTTGCGTTGCGCCGTGTTGCGTTGCGCCGTGTTGCGGTGCGTTACACCACATTGTGTTATGTCACGTTGCAGTATGTCACGCTGCGTCACGTTGCGTCACGTTGCGTTGCGTCACGTTGCGTTGCATTGCGTTGCGTTGCATTGCATTATGTTACGTTACGTTACGCCGCATTGTGTTACGTCGTGTTGCGTTACGTCACGTTGTGTTACAGAATTCAGAATTTTCCAACATTACTTTGTATTGAACACTATAATATCACAAACATTTTCATTCATATTTCTTTCATTTGGTCATGTTGCGTGTTAAATCCTCCAGACAAGACATGGTCTTTTTGTGCCGTTTCTGTTGTCTGCAGCCTCGGCTGAGCAGTTCAGCGGCTCTCAGTGTGTTTGAGCTTGTTGGCTGCACGACAAAGAAAAGAAACACCACTGACCTCCATGGCCTCTGGACACTATCACATTCACACAGTCTGAGCTCACATGTACCAGCAGGTTGAGCCAAAAATCTGACGAGCCTGAGCTAGGGTGACCTGCGGGCGTCTAAATTTAATCACTTTGTTTGTCACATTAGATCCAACATGGGCACCTCTGAGGATTACCTGGATGACTACAGTGTTTACAGTCAGCTGTCGGATGATGAACTGCTGCAGGTGGCTGTCGAGCGAAGCCTTGCCGACGAATGCCTCCCTCAGGGCACCTCAGCCTCGCCCGCACCCAATCAAATTAACCCTAAACCGAGAGATCCCGATTCCGACAGACACCTTCGCCCTATCCCTCCACCCGAGGCGCCGCCTCCAGATACCCCCAGCAGTGCCAACCCCCCGACTGCCCTCTCACAGTTTCTCTACATGGCACACAAGAGGTGAGTCGGTTCAGACGGACCATGAAGTGTGAGCAAGCAGTCAGTAAACATTCAAAAACAGTCAAGACTCTGCAGACTCCTCAAAGCAAACAGTTCGCTAACATTCAAATCGGGGAAAGTTAGCTGAGGATAAATAAGCGTGGGCATTAGTCTGTGTTTCTGCTCTGGATGGAGAGTCGAGTTTTGCCCAGCAGCAGGTCCCACAAGAGGCCCGAGTTTCCTAAAATGGACCCATTCCGAATATAATCTATAGGGACTGCTGGTGAGCTCATGCAGAATACAGGTCGGAAGCTGCTGTCAGGGGAATGACTTCCAAACCTTGATCTGGTGCGTCATGGCCTCACTTGCACCTCTTCTTTATTCTTCTTTATACCTTCCGACTATTATTCTGATTTATGCTCCATTTGGGTTGGACGGCCTCAGCGGATCCTGCCCAGCCAAGACCTCGCATATTCACGTTCTGCAACTGGTCCAAACCAAAGACCGAATATAATCTGGACATCTTCCCGCGGTAAAAAAAACAAAAAAAACAAGCCAAATTACCCCAGATCTGGACACTTGGATATCCAACTTCATTGTAAGTGATCAGCGTACTGTTAAAAGACTAATTTTTCATGGTTTGAAACAGACAGTCACATCTTCTAGGCAGGTCTTCTTGACGCTCTTTGTGAACAATTCCTAAATGCAAGTCCATTAATTCCTCCTCCAGATTTGATTCAGAGCAGCTGTCAATCGCAACATCACATCCTCATTTTTATAGCATCAAATAACTAATAAAAACAAAAATTAAAAGAAAAATGAACCCTGGTGTGATTAAAAACTACCTGAAATGACAGAAACAACAGTTGAAAGTTTAGTTTGGCCCCATCCAACAACATGGAGGAGGCGGGGTTTATGACCAATAATGCAGCCAGCCACCAGGTGGTGATGCAGATCGTGTTGCTGTCATGCTGTCTGGTTTGTTTGTATTTCCGTGGTCCGAATCTCCGATGTGAGTCCTGGCCGCTGGTTCTCCTCACCCATCCTCTCGGAGAGGGGCGGAGCTTCTGCTAGGAGCGCGTCCGGTAAGAGCGGCCGGCGAATCGGTGCTTCACCGTGACCCGTCAGCACTGATGTTCAGCTTACCCGAGCTAAGACAAGAACCCGTCTGAAGACCATAAAAGAGATCTGCCGGTGTCAAACGCTTCAAGCATCTCTGGCGCCGAAGCTGGCGGCTCTGTATCACAGGCGTGACAAGAAAATGGGAGAAATCTGATGGATTTTTCGGCTTCGGCGACTCTTCATGGCCACTGCAGCAAGCGCCGTTACATATCGTCGGGCTGTTGTCGTTACGAGTCGAAGATTTGTTTGGAAGTATTTGACAGCGGCTTCTCTGGGTGCTTAACGGCCTTCCTCTGCCGCGCTTCTTGTCCCTCATGTAGGTTTTCTGTTGGTTCTAGAAAGGTCAGCTACGTGGACTCGCTCATCACGACCGGCGATGCCGAGGCTCTGATGGATCTGGTGAGACGGCGGTCGAGCAGCCTGACGGAACCCAACGACGGCGGCTGGACCCCTCTCCACGAAGCCGCCTATCGAAACCAGCTGCAGTGCCTCCGCATCCTCGTCAGAGGTGAGGACTCGCCGCCGGTCCCGCGCTGGTTTTTGGGTTCTGCCGGCCTTGCGAACGCGATATCTCGGGAATGCTCGGAGGCAACATCTTCAGGTGTTGATGCGAATGTCAGCTCAGGCGCGAGGATGAACTGGGGAGATATTGGTGGTCATAGGTCAAAGGTCATGGTCACTGTGACCTTAAAATCGCCTGGGCCGTGAAACCCAGTACCTTAGCAACACTCAGAGGGAAAGTTCTCGGATTTAGCGCAAATGTCAGCCTCAACAGCGTCCCCGTCTCGCAAACGTGATATCTCGGGAATGCTCGGAGGCGACACCTTCCGGTGTGGTACAAATGTCAACTCAGGCTCGAGCGTGAACTGGGTAGATACTGGTGGTCATAGGTCAAAGGTCATGGTCGCCGTGGCCTCAAAAATCATCCGACATGTGAACTCGATACCGCAGGGAGGCACAGAGGGCAGGCCCTCAAACTTGGCACCAACTCAGACTCACCAATGAGGTGGTTAGATTTTCATGGTCAGGGGTCAAAGGTCAAGGTTTCCGTGACTCCTGCCGTCCGATGATAGGTCATTACATCATAACATTCTGTATGCCTCAATTCGGCATGACATCGCACCACTTATGCATTTGGGTGTAAATAATACACAGATTGTGACATTTTAGATAGATGTAGGATGAAGATATGACATTGTATGCTCTTCATACATCTTAACAATCCATGTAAAGTCTTCACTATGTATATTTTAGCGCGGACGAGGATGCTACCTGCAGTTTGACGGGTGCACGGAGGAACACAATTGCAGAGCGTGACTCTTCTCCATGCTCGTGAATGTGAGACGTTGACCCTTGACCCGCTGTTCCTACCCCAGCGCACCCTGACTCAGTGAACGGACGCAGCCCAAAGAACCAGACGGCTCTGCTGTTGGCCGCCGGGCAGGGAAATGTCTCGTGCGTCGACTTTCTCCTCAAGCACGGCGCCGATCCCAACATCGCCAACGATGACGGGGAGACGTCGCTGTTCGCAGGTGAGCCGGCGTCATGGCCGACCTCTCCTTCTCTGCACGCGGGCCGAAATAAGACAGATTCTAAAATCTCCGTTTGTCTCCTTTTCGCAGCCTGCGAGTGGCCGAGTGAAGCCGCCGTGGACCTGCTGCTGAGAGCCGGCGCTCAGGTGAACCGCTGCTGCCGGCAGGGAGGAAACGCTCTTCACGAGGCCTGCAGACACGGCCAGGTGCAGGTCTGCAGGATGCTGCTGGACGCCGGGATCAAGCTAAACATCAAGAACATCTACGGCATCCAGCCGTTCTTTGTCGCCGCGCAGCACGGGCACTCTGACATCATCAGGTTCCTCGCCAAGAGAGGTCCCTCCTCGGATCGCGACCTTGTCTGCCTGCCTGCCCGCTGGTGTTGAGATGCGTCCGCTCATGTCCGGCTGTCTTTGTCTCCCAGGCGCAGACGTCAACGGACAGGCCGCAGACGGAGCCTCTGCGCTGTTCGAGGCCTGCAAGAACGGCCACGTCTCCGCGGTGGAGACGCTGCTGTCCATGAAAGCCGACGCCAACCGAGCCACGAAGTCGGGCCTGCTGCCGCTGCATGTGGCTGTTCAGAACAATCACGGACGGTCGGACCCTGTCAGCGATTTGATGCATGTCTCTTCATACGCTATATTTTCATTTTTTTTTCCCTTTTTATGAGCAGAAAAGGTTTGAAATGACAAACTTTGCCTCCTGGTGACTGGGCGATGGAAAGAGGTGCCATGTGACAGCTCCGTGTGTTGTCCTCCAGGATCGTGCTGATGCTAATCCCGGTGACCAGCAGGGTCAAAATCCAGCACAGCGGCATCAGTCCCCTGCACATCGCCGCGGAGCGGGACCGGAATGAAATCCTGGAGGTGCTGATCGATGCCGGGTTCGACGTCAACGCCACGCTGTCGGAGTCGCACTCCATCATGCACGAGGACCACCGCAGCACGGCGCTCTACTTCGCCGTCCACAACGGGAACCTGGAGGCCGTGGAGATGCTGCTGGAGGCCGGGGCCGACCCCAACCTGGACGTCTTCAATCCGCTGCTCATCGCCGTGCGGCTGGACTGGATCGAGATGGCGGAGCTGCTGCTGCGGTACGGCTCCAACGTGAACGCTCAGATCGCCACCCAGCCGTGCTCTTTCCCGGCGGCCATCATGCTCGCCACGGAGTCCCTGCCCATGCTGAAGTTGCTTCTGGACAACGGCTGCCATGCCCGACCTTGCTTCCACTGCCCCTACGGACAAAAAACGCACCCGGCTGTCGCGCCGGCGAACCGTCTGATGGAAGCGGTCGCCAGAGACGATCCACCACTTCCCATCCACGTGAGTTCATAAATATTCGGCAGACCTGCGTGTTTGAGCGTGTCTTCCTGCCGTTAAATGTCCTCTGTGTCGTTTCAGTTCTGCGAGGCCGTGTCCATCTCGTCCCTGTGCCGTCTCTCCGGTCCAATCATATCGCTGCTGCTGGATTACGTCGGCCATGTCCGCCTCTGCTCCCGGCTCCTGGATGTTCTGGAGACTCGCAGCGAGTGGCTGCCATTCAAGCAGAAAGCCTGTAAGCACCAAACCAATGTTAACGGTTGACGAACAGTTGCCATGGCAACAGTGGCCACGGGTAGGCGGGGGTTAGCTCTGGTCTATCACCAATTGTGATGAAGATGTTCAATGCGGAGATAGCGGTTTAAGCCGTTTTCCCATCCAATGTTTCAAAAGCTACGACAGTTACTCTTGTAGCTCAGGGACTTACGCCTCAGAGCGGTCGATCACTGTGATGACTAGAGGGATCCGCTCCGCTTCCACTGGTTCTAAAGCTCCGGTCCTGTTTGTGTCCTCTGGTCCAGTTCCCCCTCATCCTCTGATGCAGCTCTGCAGGCTGGAGATCAGACGGCTGCTCGGCGTCCACCGCCTCAAACTGCTGCACACGCTGCCGCTTCCTGTCCGACTCGTCCGCTTCCTCTGCTACGACGTCCACTGTTCGCTCACCAGCGACCCCTGAAGACAGCTCACCTGAGGCTGGACTGCAGACCCTGTCGAAAGGGACTGAAATCCAATTAATCACAGCAATATTGTTGAAAAAAAAAACTCTGCTTTTTATATGATACTTTTGAATATTGATTAATTTATGCATATTGACAACTAAAAGTTTCTTTTCTTGAAGGAAGTGTTTCGAATGGACAAGAGTTCCAAAATGTAACTTTTTACTATCTTTTGAAATATATATGATTGTAGGTGTTGTGTTGCATTAATTTCCTGCTATATATGACTGAATTTAAACATTACACGCCAGCAGCGGAGCTACATTAGCTGCTGTTAGCATAGCACATCTCTGAGCTGATCGGAGGGCTGTCCACCATGAGTCTAAGATCCATGCAGGCAGGAGATGAATATCAATGGGTGACTATTTTAAAGGATTGTATTTGTATTTCTTAACAAGTGTGACCAGAGCACGTATCACACACACACACACACCAATCAGCTGTAACATTATGACCACCTACCTGATATTTTGTAGGTCCCCCTTTTGCCGCCAAAACAGTCCTGACTCCTTGAGGTTTGGACTCCACTCGACCTCTGAAGGTGTGCTGTGGTGTCCGGAAGCAAGATGTTTTAGTCCTGGAAGTTGTTGAGGTGGAATTTCCATGGATCGAACTTACTTGTCCAGCACATCCCAGAGATGCTGGATTGGACTGAGATCTGGGGAACCTGGAGGCCGAGTCAACGCCTTGAACCGGTTGCTGCGTTCCTCAAACGTTCCTGAAGCGTTGTTGCTTTGTGGCAGGGAGCATTATCCTGCTGGAAGAGGCCACTGCCATCAGGGAATACCGTTTCCATGGAAGGGGGGACATGGTCTGCAAGGATGCTTAGGTAGCTGCTACGTGTCAAAGGAACATCCACAATGGCAGGACCCAAGGTTCCCCAGCAGAACGTTGCCCAAAGCATCACGCTGCCTCCAGCGGCTCGCTCTTCTCCCCATAGTGCATCCTGGTGCCGTGTGTTCTTGGCACACACACACTCATGTGAAGCGAAAGAAAACGTGATTCATCAGATCAGACCATCTTCTTCCGTGGGCACCCTGACTGGTCTGCAGCTACTTAGCCTCATACACAACAAACTGCCATGACTGTGTGTTCTGACTCCTTTCTATCAGAACCAGCGTTAACTTTCCCAGAAGATCTGAGCTACAGGAGCTGGTCTGTTGGATTTGGGCACATTATCCAGCCTTCTCTCCCCACGGGCATCAATGAGCCTTGGCCTCCATGACCCTGTTACTGGTTCATCTCATTTCCTTCCTTGGACCACTTTAGGTCCTGACCACTGCAGACCAGGAAGAGCTGCAGTTCTGGAGATCTTCTGACCCGGTTTTCTAGCCATCACAGTTTGGTCCTTCTCAAAGTCACTCAAATCCTCACGCTCGCCCATTTTTCCTGCTTCCAACACATCCGCTTTGCGGAGAAAGTTTTAATTTGCTGCCTAATCTATCCCGCCCGCTGACAGGTGCCACGGCAACCGGATGATCAGCGTTGTTCGCGTCACCTGTCAGTGGTCATAATGTTATGGCTGATATATACAAACAGTAGCAGACCGTCCCACTTTACTGAAGCACAACTGAAGCTCCTCAATGCAACACTCGATGTAAAAAGTGTGTGGAGATTCAGGTGGCAGGCTGTTGATGTTGTTCAGCCGCTCTGAGTTCGACCCCGTCTGCTCACGTTCGCGCAACAGCTGCATCTAAATATAAACTACCGGACAAAGCAGTTCATCCTTGATTAGTTTCAATGGCTCACGGAGTTCAGTGTGTCAGTGTTTCTCTGCCACAGTAACCTGGAGCAATCAGAGCCAGTTTAAATGGTTTCCATAACAACCAGTGGAGATTATCACGCATTAAGCCTTTTCACCTTCATCAACAACTAATGTTGATGATTTCAGGGAAGTCAAACAGGTATAGAATTGACAGCAGGATCGTCCCAGGTTAGATTGGGACAAATTTGGGAATTTTCACACAATTGGGACGATTCGGAGCACAAACTGATGTCGGATTTTTTTTCTGAGATTAACTTCTGCGTACATCAAAATTTAGAAGAAGAAGCTTTGCTGTCGTTGTACCAGGATACAACGAAATCTTGTTTGGCAGCATCCCTCGTATAGCAGCTACAGCCCGCTGTAGATACTGTGAAACAGATACTGTGAGAAATTTACTGATACTGTGAGACATTTGTAGATCTGTGCACATTTTGTATTTTCTCTGTTCAAGGTTTTGGGAGGGGGGGGGGGGACATAGATTCTGAGACTGCCACTTGGCTTGGCCCTCATATGTAACGTTATAGTGGGCAATGGAGGTCAGCTGGTCTGAGCTCAGACTTCAGGTCCCTAAAATAACTGTTAAGTAAGCCTCCTTCTGCGCTCAGAGCAGACTTCCATTCCAGACACGCACATTAGAGAGCCGACTGTCGAGCAGGCTCGCTGCACGGAAGCGTGGGATTGATTGTAAAACGTTGGTGAGAGCCGTCATTTGTTCAGCCGCGTTCCGGTGCCGCTGTCGGGTGTTTCATTGCCGCGCCCGCTGCTTGTGCGAAGCTTTCGATGCAGTGTTGTTTTGCTCCGCAACTGTACCAAGTCACTGGGTGAAAGATCAGAGCTGCCTGCTTAGTGGAGTTGGACTTGAGAAATTAAATAGCCTCGCTAGCACCCCCTCCAGGCTGCAACATTAAATACAACTCACAGTGAGGCTATGCATGTGTGTGTCATTGGTTACACAATATAGTACAATAAATGTGCTTGATATTTGAAACACAATATGTCACTTTTGAAGATGTTCAAGGACTCTACTTTGAGTAAAGGTTAATTCTCACATATGTCATGCTTTATTCTCAATCTTAACACTTGATGAACACAAAAAACATGCGCAAGCATGACAAGGGTGACAGTCGTCGATGAATATAAGTTCAGATTGTCCGTCGCAGTTAAAGCGTTTTACTCAAACTGCTCAAAGAATGATTATTAAAGCTACAATCCATAAGATTTTATTCGTGGTCGATCTGGTGACCTCCTTTGTTGTCGGCGGTAACAGCAAATTACTACAATAATTAACCTTTTCCCATCAGCTACACAATCGCCAGTATGTAAAACAGTACAGTCCTGCATCTACTTGCAGATCTTCATTTATGAGCTCGGTGTGGCGGCTCCTTCTAGTTCCTTTATCCACTGCAACAGCTCGCACCAATCAGCTGTCAGAGAATGCGAAAAAAAATAAAAACAAAACAACTTTTGCAGGTGCATTTTGTGGCGCTAGCTCACAAACGCGATGTAGTTTCTGTGACTGATTCTTCAAAATAAAAGTCGAAAAAGTTTTGCGGTCCGCCAGATTAGGCTGAACAGGAGACAATAGATCCTCTAACTGTCCATAAAGTCAGTCAGAAACCATTTTAAACGGACCCCTCCTTGATTCCGTTTTGATTTTCTGTGCCGTTTCGACTGCTTCCTGTCCCCCGCAGCCCCGTCATGGCTGCAGCCAGCATCTCCCGCTCCGGCTCCGCCGCTCCGGCTCTGGGATTCGAGGACTACTCCCTGTACAGTAACCTGAGCGACGACGAGCTCTTGCAGCTCGCCATCGAGCGCAGCCTGACGGAGACCCAGTGTAACAGTTCCGCCGCCGCCCCTCCGGTTCCAGACAGCAGCAGCCTGAGACGGCCGGACAGAAACGCCAACAAACCCGGCAACAGCTCCCACAACCCACCTCGAAACGAGACCAGCGCGCACTACAGTTCCCCGAACCCCCCGAGTGAAAAGCCTCCGGATCTGTACGTGACCTCGCTTTGTGTGGGCCTCCTCACAGTAATGATGACGGTCCACAAATGTCAATTCACACATTAAGTTTTTGATATAAAAGTGGAAAAAAACAATAACAACAACAACAACAAAAATTTATCAATTCGAACCAAACTGCAGTACAGGAAGGAGAACCATCATAAAAGAACAATAAATCTAAATGTGACTCAGATTTTACCTTAAAATCATCAGAGGAAACAATAAATGTTTGCTTATACCCGCAAATGCTGTGCAAACATATGGAGAAAACGCTAGGTGGCACGAATTGTTCATCTGCCGTCTTTAAAGCATTACCAAAGAAGAGAATGAGCTCAGTAATTTCCGCTCTTAAACGTTTACACTTTTACATCAGTGGCTTTCCAGTGTATCAGGATTCTCACCTTTTTTACATTATCAAAATGTGTATGTTCAAAACTCAGAAGATTCTGGGTTCCAAATAAAGACATTTCAAAAACGTCAAGCGTAAGTGACTTGATACTGGAACCATTCAAACAGGCATCAGCCTCTCCGCTCTGATTGGCTGGCTAGCCTATCTTTGTGCTCTGATTGGCTGTCTTCCGTCCCACTCGCAGGAAGACGTTTGACGGGACGGTCAGTTGCTTCATGACCGGCTCCGGGAAAAGGATGGTGGCCTATCGTAGCGCTGATGGCAGTCTGGTCCATATTGCTCCGGAACCTGAGGAGTACGTTTGAGAGGGCACCTGCGTCACCTCGGTTACCTGTATAACCACGCACGCCCACCTGTAACACCTCGGTTACCTGTATAACCACGCACGCCCACCTGTAACACCTCGGTTACCTGTATAACCACGCACGCCCACCTGTAACACCTCGGTTACCTGTATAACCACGCATGCCCATCTGTAACACCTCGGTTACCTGTATAACCACGCACGCCCACCTGTAACACCTCGGTTACCTGTATAACCACGCATGCCCACCTGTATCACCTCGGTTACCTGTATAACCACACACGCCCACCTGTAACACCTCGGTTACCTGTATAACCACGCACGCCCACCTGTAACACCTCGGTTACCTGTATAACCACGTACGCCCACCTGTATCACCTCGGTTACCTATATAACCACGCATGCCCACCTGTATCACCTCGGTTACCTGTATAACCACGCATGCCCATCTGTAACACCTCGGTTACCTGTATAACCACGCACGCCCACCTGTAACACCTCGGTTACCTGTATAACCACGCACGCCCACCTGTAACACCTCGGTTACCTGTATAACCGCGTACGCCCACCTGCATCACCTCGGCTACCTGTATAACCATGCATGCCCACCTGTATCACCTGTGCCACCTTTTATAACCTTGCACGCTACCTGTATAATGTGTCAGCTATGCTGACCGTGTCAGCACCTGCATCACCTGGAGCATGCGTGCGTCCAGCTGTATCACCAGAATAACCCGTCTCACCTTTGTGACTTTATCACCTGCATCATGTACGTCACCTGTGTCACCTTTTATCGCCTGTTTCACCTGCATCGGTTGTGTTACCAGCGTCACCTGCATCGGTTGTGCAACCCGTATCGCTTGTGCCCGGCTGTATCACCAGTGTAACCTGTGCCACCTGCATCATGTGCATAACCTCTGTGACTTTATCTTCCGTATCATCTCTTACCCGTGTCACATGCATCAGTTGTGTTACCTGCATCACCTGCACCATGTGTGTTACCTGTGTTACCTTTATCGCCTGTGTCTAACTGTATCACCAGTATAATCTGTGTCACCTACATCGTGTGTTACCTTTGTGACTTTACCACCTCTGTCATGTGTTACCTGTATAACGTTTACCGCCTGTATCACCTGAATGATGTGCATTAACTGTGTCACCTGCATAAGTTGTGTTACCTGTATCACCTGTACCATGTGTGTAACCTGTGTCACCTGCATAAGTTGTGTTACCTGTATCACCTGTACCATGTGTGTAACCTGTGTCACCTGCGTCAGTTGTGTTACCTGTATCACCTGTACCATGCATGTAACCTGTGTCACCCGCATCAGTTGTGTAACCTGTATCACCTACACCATGTGCGTTACCTGTGTTACCTTTGTCACCCGTATCACCTGCATCAGTTGTGTTACCAGTGTCACCTGTGTCCAGCTGTATCACCAGTATAATCTGCGTCACCTGCATCGTGTGTTACCTTGGTGACTTTACCGCCTCTATCATGTGCATTACCAGTGTTACCTCTGTCGCCTGTGTCACCTGCATCAGTTGGGTTACCTGTATCACCTCTATCATGTGCGTTACCAGTGTTACCTTTGTCAACTCTATCACCTGCATCAGTTGTGTTACCTGCATCACCACACAGGTGATGCATCGCCAGTGTAGCCTGTGTCACCTGCATCATGTGTGTTACCTTTGTCACCTGCATCAAGGTGTCTTGGACGCAGTAGTGCGGTGACAGGTGAGGTCAGATGAAGTCAAGTCTGGCTAATGTGTATATGCTCTGCAGGGAGGAGGAGCCTCTGTTCAAAGCCATCCGTGTTGGCGACGCCAGTAAAGTGAAGGCTCTGGTGATGCATCCAGGAACTAACCTGATGCTGCCGAGCAAACCGGGCTGGCTGGCTATTCACCAGGCTGCATGGCACGGTCAGGAGAGCTGCCTGAGGGTCCTGCTGTCAGGTAAATGCATGCATCAAAACAAATACTTTTACTTGAAAATCACGCAGAGGACGACATTATGCGCCACTCCATCTCCTCGGCGGCTCGGCTTGTGGGCTACGTGTCCACTGGCGCGTTTTGACCGGCCGAGCCGCGGCAGACCCGGGTCACCCGCCAGTGTTTTCTGTCCCCAGCCCAGCTCGGGATGGTCAACAAGCGAACGGAGCGTGGCGAGACGGCGCTGCTCATCGCCGTCAGCAGGGAGCAGCAGCGATGCGCTCAGCTGCTGCTGGCGGACGGGGCCGAACCCGACATCACCAACAACGAACGCGAGACGCCGCTGTATCTAGGTAACACCTACGTCTTCGTCTTGACCTACTAAAACTTGAGGAGACAGGAGCTCTGTTTTTGACGTTGGGGTGGTCGCGCCCCTTAAATAAACTCCGTTTTCCCCTTGCAGCCTGCGAGAGGAACAACGCTGCGCTGGTGGCGGAGCTGCTCAACCACGGGGCGGCGGTGAACACCCACTGCAACCAGGGCTGGACCGCCCTGCAGGAGGCCGTGTGCCACGACAACCTGGAGATCTGTGAGATGCTGCTGAAGGCCGGGGCCAAGCACAACCTGACCAACGTGTACGGCATCACGCCGCTCTTCACCGCCGCCCAGAGCGGTCAGCTCGCCACGCTGCGCCTCCTGCTCAAACACGGTGCGTGGTGCGACGTCGTCATGCTGGCTTACGTGTCGCTTTAAAACCGGCCGGCAACCTCGAGTCTAGTACTGGTGACATGGAGCCAAAGGTCAATGCCAGGTTACAACTGCAGGCGCCACCAGCTTTGATGCGGAAAATCCAAGCTCGACTGGGCCACATAAACACAGACTAAATTGAGCAGACGATTATTATGAACTTTATTGGTGCCGAGAATGTGTTGAAAGAATCTGGGTTCTGTCTAGAACTTCTCCCATGTGCTTGAGGGCTGCTCCAATGAGTTTCGGGAGACCTGTGGTGCTTTTTGAGCCACAAGGACAGTCAGTTAAGTGGACTTCCACGCAAATGTGCCGCAGATGGCGGTGTCACCATGGCAATGAGAGCAATACTGTGTGTAAAGGCCGTGTGTTCTTTCTCGGGCAACACTGACTGAGAAACCATGCATGGAAGTTCTTCCATCGATGTAAAATGACTCCATCGGCGTTCAGAGTTCCGGCTGCCTTTTTTTCCCGATTAACGGAGACCTGAACTCGACCTCTGACCCCTCGCGTGTCTCTGCGCAGGCGCGGACATCAACAGCCAGGCGGCCGATGGCGCCACGGCGCTGTACGAGGCCGCCAAGAACGGACACGAGGAAATCGTGGAGCTGCTCCTCTCCCAGAATGCTGACGCCAACAAACCGGGGAAGACCGGAATGTTGCCGATTCACATCGCCGCCCAGAGAGGGAGCGACAAGTAGGCACACTGTCCAGCTTAGTTCAGTGAGACCAGCTCTGTAGTTTGGGGGACCCTGAAGTCCACCAGGTTGCAGGTGGTGATGGCGACTTGTGTATGCGGGATTTATAACCTCTCTGGTTGTGGTGAGGGTTCGGTTTGGCCTCTCACTTTAAATCCGATTCTCTGTAGGTCAGTCGCAGCTGATTCCGTCATGTTTTCTTTGGCAGCATCGTGTCCATGCTCATCCCGGCAACCAGCAAGGCCAGGATCCGGCGGACGGGCATCAGCCCGCTCCACTTAGCCGCTGAGCGCAACCGCGACAACATCCTGGAGTCCCTGATCGAAGCGGGGTTCGACGTCAACGCTCAGCTGTCCGAGGAGCGCTCCAAACTGTACGAGGACCGGCGCAGCACGGTGCTCTACTTCTCGGTCATCAACAACAACGTGGACGCCATCCACATGCTGCTGGAGGCCGGCGCCAACCCCAACCTGGACGTGTTCAGGCCGCTGATGGTGGCGGCGAGGCTGGGCTGCATCGAGACCGTGCAGCTGCTGGTGGAGCACGGGGCCGACATCAACGCCGGCATCCCCACGCACCCCACCACCTTCCCAGCCGTCTACATGTTCTCCATGAAGTATCTGCCAATGTTCAAGTACCTGCTGGACAACGGAGGCCACGCCTTCCCCTGCTTCCACTGTGTGTACGGCGGCGGGCCGCACCCGCCAATCAAAACCACCCGATCCGAGCTCCGGTACACCCAAGCAGACCTGGAGGGGAACAGCTTGAGGAGAGGCGTTCAGGTGCTCCAAGTTCATGTGATGAATACAATTAGGATGAAATTAATGACTTTGAGAGCTCTGTGACTGACGGCTCTGTGATTGCTTGACAGTTCTGCGAGATGATCTCCGCCCCCAGCATCTGTCGGTGGGCGGGGCCGATCATCGACGTCCTTCTGGACTACGTTGGTCACGTGACACTCTGCTCCAGATTGATTGAGCACCTGGACAGTTACCCGGACTGGAGTAACATCAAGGAGAAAGCGAGTGAGTCAATAACTCATGATAAAGTGATATTATAAACTGATGCACTGATGATATTGTTATGTTTATATTTCTATTTATGTTTAAAGTTCTCATGGCTGCCGGAGTTATACTACATCTTTCAAAAATGTTTATACGCTTCATTTTTTTCTTGTTTCCCAGTGATGTGCCCAGTTTGTTTCATTTCCCTCAAAGCTAGTTTATCCCGTTTCCCAGTGATGCTCCCAGTTTGCCTCCTTCTCCAGTGATGCTCCCAGTTTATCTAATTTCCCACTAAAGCTACAAGTTTTTTTTTCCTTTTCCCGGTTATGCTCCCAGTTTATCCAGTTTACCAAAGATGCTCCCAGGTTGTCCCGTTTCCAAGTGATGCTCCCAGTTTGTTGCATTTCACAGTGAAGCCTGCAGTTTTTCCCTTTTCCCAGTAATGCTCCCAATTTGTCCAGTTTACCAAAGATGCTTCCAGTTTGTTTCATTTCCCAGTAATGCTCCTAGTTTGTCCTGTTTCCCAGTGATACTTCCAGGTTGTCCCATTTCCCAGTGTCACTCCCAGCTTTTCACGTTTCCCAGTGATGCTCCCAGTTTGTTTCATTTCCCAGCAAAGCTAGTTTGTCCCGTTTCCTAGTGACACTCCCAGTTTGTCCTGTTTCCCAGTGATGCTCCCAGTGTATCCAGTTTCCCAGTGACGCTCCCAGGTTGTCCCATTTCCCAGTGACGCTCCGAGTTTTTCCCGTTTCACAGTGATGCTCCCAGTTTGTCCTGTTTCCCAATGATACTCCCAGGTTGTCCCGTTTCCCAGTGACTCTCCCAGTGTGTCCCGTTTCCCAGTGACGCTCCCAGTTTGCCCCCGTTTCCCAGTGACCTCCCAGTGCTTCCTGTCTTGCAGCTCCCCCCCGGCCGCTGCTGCAGCTGTGCAGGCTGCAGATTCTGCAGCTGGTCGGGAGTCGGCGGGTGAAGAAGCTGCCGCTGCCCGGAGGTCTGATCCGCTTCCTCCAGCACCGCGAAGGACTGATGGACGACTGCTGAGCAGCATCACACAACAGGACACACAGATGATAATATAGAGAAGGCAGGAGAGGGATGATTATTGATTATTGATTAGTGGCAGCTGGCAGAGCTGCTTTTCAGGAAATATGGATGTACAGTTTTTGTGCGTGTGGATCCGTTTTTTTTTTTTATGAATCCACGTCTGTGTCTCAGATGTTGGATTGTTTTTCACATTGCTGACTGAGGCTTATAGGACATATCTCGGGACTTTTCCCCGAAGCTCATTTGCTATTTATGCAGATTATTTT
>CAAKHG010037964.1:18358-29148 GCA_901007715.1 Dactylopterus volitans
GTCCAGTTTGAAGTACATAACACGCCTGTGAATGCCTGACAATAAACACCGTCAAATTGCATATGGCTTTATGTTTCTCTAATTCGGACAAGCGCGTCAGGCAAATCACGGTAACCCTTTCAGTGACTATTTTGGCCTTGATAGTCACATTACACCATCGCTACCTTTTTTATGTACGATTCCTAAAAAGAAAAACGCAACCAGGAGCAGCTGTCCGGCGATGGCCGCCATCTGCACGCCGCCTGCTGGAGCTCCTCATGTACGCCATCTTTGTCCGCTTTCATCTTCTTTTAGCCAAAACAACATTAGCATAAAGGAACAGGGTCAACCTCCAAATGCAATCCCAGCATGCAATGCGCTGACATACCTTCTCACTCTCGACAATGACAGAGGAGGTTTTACTGTCGAGCCAGCAGCTACATCTCCCATGATGCAATGCTTTACTCCCTGGAGAAGGAGACCAGGAATCCAGGCTGTAACTGCAGTAACTGTAACTGCACATAGCTCCTCTTTAAGGCCAGCAATGTCGCTGATGACATCACCGGTGTCAGAGGTCACACGGAGGAATCTGACGCCGCATCAGTGTGAACTCATGAAAGTTGGTGAACTTTAAACCTTCAGAGTAAAAACCAGGACACGAGGCATGTGAGCATATGTCAGCATGTGTATGTGTGTGTGTGTGCGCATGTGTGTGTGAATATATGTCAACATGTGTGTGTGAGCGTGTCAGCATGTGTGTGAGGATTTGCGTGTGCGTGAGTGTGTGTGTGAGCATATGTCAAGATGTGTGTGTGTGTATGTCAGCATGTGTGTGAGCGTGTGAGCATGTGTGTGAGCAGGTCAGCATGTGTGTGTGTGTGAGCATATGTCAGCATGTGTGTGAAGCCGCCGCTGCACCATCATCAGCAGTTTAACTCTTTATTTGTTCATCACATGTTGGATTATCGACTCTGTTGTTATAATCAATAAATGGTGACGTCATCAGTTCCCAAGTCCAATCATCCCGGAAGATGACCACGGGATCAGTCCGCGCGCCTCCCGCCACGCGCGCTCCCGCCGAGCTCGGTCAGGAAGCAGAAGCTGAAGTGGATCTGCAGCACGTCGCAGACTTTGGACCAGAAGTGTCCGGTGAGCCGCTGGAAGATCCGGAACCGCGCGAGCCGGTGGTCCAGCAGCTTCAGCAGCACGAAGCCGGCGCATGACGTCACCGCCAGCAGCAGGTGTCGCCGCGTGCGCGCGTCCCCGTGCACCATTTGCACTCGCGCCCCCTTGTAGAGCGCGAGCCCGACGTGGCAGCCGAGCGCCACATCGAAGCCGCGCGCGTGCGCGAGCGCGAGGCCGTAGCTGAGGAGGGAGACCAGCTCGAGCGCTGCTGCGCGTGACCCGCGCCACTCTGCGGGCCCGCGCTCGATGAAGTCGATCCACACCGGAACCCAGGCGAAGATCGGTAACGTCAGCCACTGGTCGAGCACGGCGGGCGCGCGCCGCAGCGCGGCCAGGCGCGTCCACTGCACCGGCGCGTAAAAGAGCGCCATGAGCGCGAAGACCTCCCGCATGTAGCGGCCACGCGCGTTTTCCTGGGCACGCGCCCCGCGCAGCAGCCAGCGCAGCCCCACGCATGCGTATCCCAGGTTGACCAGGCAGTTGGCGGGCATCGCCAGGAACGCGGGCAGGTGCGCGAGCCTCGGCTCCGCGTAGTGCTCCGGAGACACGTCCACGTGCACGCGCTCGAACAGGCGCGTGTTGGCCAGGAGGACGCACAGCGCGAGCGGCGCCGACACGTGCAGCAGCGCGGCCTTCATGCTTCCGTCGGTGCTGCGCTTCCGGGTTCTAACCACGTGATCTTGGGGAGGAAAGCGAGGCTTTGGATTGGCTGCTGCGGAGCCCGCCTCCTCCGCTGCAGGCGCGCGCATCAGCCAGTCGTGATTATGATTATCGTCCCTCATGAATATGAGGACGCAGATGCTTTTTAAAAGGACCAGTTACGTCATCATCATCGTCGTCGTCATTAACGAAGCTGGTTTCTTCTTCTGCTTCTCTGAAAGAGGTTGACGCGTTTCACAAAGCTTTGTCCAAACACGCCCAGTTCACCATAAATAGATCGATCGATCGATATGACTCAAAGGCCGTTCCTCAACTGTCAAGTCATCTCTCAGATCATCTCCAGGAATCCAGCGGTTTATGATTCCAGGGAGGCTGTGAGCAGGCTTCTGCCCGCTGTTTGAGTGCATTTTGGATAGTTTGTAGGTTTTTGTCTACTGCACTGCCCCCTCCTGGCCACTCAAAAGCAGTAGTTGTACAGGAGCTCACAGGTGACTGTCCCCTCTGCTGCAGTTCATCTTCATCTGTTGTTGCCTTGGACTCTATTTGTCTGCGTGTATTTTGGTCTTAGAGATTTTATAGACATATGTACGATTTTTTCTGTATATTTTATTTGCTGCAAATTGAGCTCAAGTTTCTTCATTTCTAGCTAGCACAGCTGCATCCTGCTAATGGAGTTGCTTTGCCGTGACACCCGGCGTGTTTGATTTAATGTCAGTGTGATAGGTATTATGCAAATTGTAGTTTGTGTTTGTATTTTATATTTTTGTTGCAGTTTAACAGTAATCTGTGGGTCTTAAGTAAATATTCAACAAAAGTTATGCCTTGTATTTACTGGAGGACTTGGAAAAGGACTCGCTAACTTTCGGAGCTTCAATGTGCTGCAAGAGCCAGAAGCTTCCGGGCACCTCAGGTCCAAAAGGGAAGAAGAAGAAGAGGAAACTGACCGTGAGCCCAAACGCCGTCACATCCTCCATGTGAATGGACACAATCCAAAAACTCAGTATTGGCATATGTTTAAAAACATGTCCTTCTGCTATTTGAACAATAGCTTGTGGACAGGAGGAGGCGCTGCTGCTCCACCCAGCTGAGAGGGGTCACTCCTGCGCTCACTTCCCGTTCCAAGCTTTGACTTCCTGTTCTTATTCTTTTCTGAAGGAAATCATGTTGTGCAAGCAGAATCTCCAAAGCTTAACATGAAATGGTCAAACTTCATGTCCTGGAAACATCATCTACATGTTCAAGGTTCAGTTAAGTCAAACGGGAGGTTGAGCGGAGATTTTTACTTCTGCTGTGCTGCTGTGAAGCAGAAAATAGCTCCAAATATTGTGTAATATCAAATATCTATGAAATTAAAAATTTCAGAGCAAGAAGCCAAACGCATCATCACTAAGGCGACATTTCATTACACACTCAAGGCCACTTTATTAGGTGCAATTGTTTAACTGCTCATTAACGCAAATATCTCATCAGCCAATCACAGGGAAGCGTTCAGGCATGTGGGCGTGGTCAAGAGGATCTGCTGAAGCTCAAACCAGCATCAGGATGGAGAAGAAATACGGTTTAAGTAACTGTGAAGTTGTGATGGTTGTCGATGACAGAGGTCAGAGGTCAGAGGAGAACGGCCAGACTGCTTCCAACTGGTAGAATGACGACAGTTCCTCAATGAGCCATCGTTGCAGCCATCGAGGAAGCAGGAGAACATCTCTGAACCCACAACACCTCCAACCTGGAAGCTGATGGACCACACCAGCAGGGGAGCCTCTGTTAAGGTGTCCCTAATAAAGTGGTCAGTGAGTGAATATATTCCATGATGTCATGGCCTTTGCTCCTTCGTTTTTGGAAGAAACAAAGTAGTTTTGCTGAATAAAAATATTAAAATTATGGGGAGAAAAATAATAATTTGTAAAAATACAAAATTAAAAAAAGAGATATATGGTTATTCATTAAGTGATGTGTTTACGGGTGAGCTCAGTGATCAGATTTCTGGAGCATCTACTGAGCAGCTGGTCAAAGTCCTTCACTTATTATCTTCTTGGAGAATGAAGTCACATCATGACCTTCAAACACTGAAGCCTTGAAGCTGAAGCTCCAGCTGCTTCGACAGGTCAAAAGTGTTGCTGACATCATGGAGGTTCTACCACCTGAGGATCATTGGATCATGTCGTCGTTGAGGTTGGTGATGTCACGGTGCAGTCGCCTGCAGAGAGCCGCTTGCTGGAGTCAACGCCACGGACGCAGGGGAGGACGCCCGCCCTGAAAGGTCCTACCTCCTCTTGGTTCCCCCGAATCCTGTCGGACACACAGACGGAGATGTCAGTCACCTGCTCCACCCACAACGCTCAACCCATCACAAACCTGCGCAAGGCCCGCAGATGCAGTTACACATCAGGACCACGGAGAACCGGGGCTGTGCGGCTCTCAGCGAACACCTCCTTTGTTCCCTATTGAAGGGGTTATTTTTTGTGTAGTTTTTTTCTTGCCCAAATTGAGGCTCAAAGGTCAAAGGGTGTTGCTCACTGTACGCAGTGTAAAAACCAGGGAGGTGATGTGATTTTGGGATACACAAATAAAACTACCATGACTTGAGCACCTCTTGGCCCTTGCGGGTGTTTTGGAGGTGTCATGGGAGTAAACGCCTATACAGGACTCATGTACTTTGTGGATTTGGAGAAAATATGACCATGTCCCTTGAGATGTTCTCTAGGGGGACCTAGGAGGTCCTTATACAATCACAGCCAGAGTTGTGTTTACACTCTGGTTCAATAGTTCAACATGCTCCTGCAGACAGTTGGCCTTTGCCAGGATGGCTCAGAAGTAGAACCGCTGCTCCATCACATCTACATGAGTCAGTTGAGGCCCATTGGAAGGGTTCCCTGCTAATCCACTGCTAGGAGGTCCCATGTGGGGGGACCACACAGCTCATCTAGTCAGGCAAAGCCTTGGGAGGAGCTGGAGTTAAATGCAGGAGAAATAAGGCTACGGACTACTCTGGTAAGTCTGCTGCCACCGTGATCGGGTTCTGGATAAGCAGAAGACAGCAGTTGGACGGACGATGGCAGTAAGGATGCCGTTTTTAGAAGGTTACACTACAGAACCTGGTTTCTAAATGTCGCTGTTGTGTGAAGGAACGGCCACAGCGCAACCAAAGTTTGCCATTTTGTCAAAAACCTTGTCGGCACTGTCCACTTCCTCTGTACAGCACCTGGGTTCCATTGTTGGATCAAAGCTGGCATCTAACCCAACAATCAGAACCAGTCAGAAGAGCATTCTGACACCATGACCGCCTCTGATCCACAAGTTTGATCTCAGAGGAGAAACAAGACCACATCTACGCTTCTGTAGGCAAATGTTCACTACCTGAAACTGTTCGTGTCCCAGAGGAGGAGTCTCTGTTGTCATGGTAACTGGAAGGGTGGTGGTGGTGGGGTGGGGGGTAGGCCTGGCTTCTGGAAGACACATCACGGGATCACAAATGGATAAAAACACCCGATTTACTGAACATGCAGTACCCGTCCTGGTTCCACTTGCCCCACTGACCTCTGACGGCCCAAAAAATATCCCAACACCCCTCCCGTCCCCATGCCGGTCCAGAATCCACTTCCAGTGCCTGTTGCAGCTCGGCCTCCTGGGTAATGCTGCCCGTGGGTGTAGTCGCGGTGGAAGCCGTAGCCTGGGTTGGTGTCAGAGAAACCTGGTCAAACATAAACAACCTTAAAGCTGTGAGATGGAGGAAGGATACAACAACTCAACAACATCGAGATCTTCCATGAGACAGGAAGTGATGAGAGTTTGGAAAAGAGGAGTTGACATCTCCTGTTCCTCTGGTGCTGGATGATTTTGTGCGCTACCTGTGAAGTCAGGCTTGAATCCTGCGGGTGGCGGCCCTGCTGGGAACCCATGGCGGTCTTCCCTGGGCTCGTCCTGCTCCCACTGGGTTGCGTTCCCACTGAGGAACAACTTGTAGACACCATAGGCTACGAGGAGGAGAAGAGCGACAACCAGCAGGCCACCTGAGTCCTCGCCGCCCGACAAGTACGAGCTCCGGCGCGTCCCCTGGTCGTGCTGGTGATGATGCTGGTTGCCGGAGGAACTGCTGAAGAAACTGGAGGCGGGGCCTGAGCAACAGAAAGCGGGAGAGTTAAGAGTCTCAATTTGAGCTCAAAAAGCTCACATTTCCATCATAATAGCTCCAAAACAGTGGAACCCACCCTTGCGTGGCCTCCTGTGGCCCTCCTCGGTCAGCTCCAGCGTGTACTCCAGCCCGCAGGAACCCTTGAGAACGTAGGCGTCAGTGCTGTGGCTGTAGCCCTCGCAGCTCACCTCAATATGGCCAAAGCGGAAGGCGTTGTCCATGTCGGTCTGACACTCCCACTGACAACCCAGACAGCCAATCACACAATCAGGACTCTTGCAGGCTTCTGCCCAAACGCCGGCATAATAATTAATCCAGCTCGCATGGAGGTTCTTTCTGACCTAAATCTGACTGAATACAAAGAGGATGACATCTAACGCTCAAACTGAAGCAGCTTTATTGTTTTTAGTGAACTGACGCTGTTGCATGCTGACGGGCTGTTGGAGCAATAAGAGTTCAACTTCTGCCTTTATGTTCTGGGTAGGATTATTGATCAGTGATTGATCAGTGATGACGAGCTTCCATTACTGCTGAAAGCGCAGAATTCCATCAGAACACAGCGGAGCGTCCACCTGCCATGGTGGTCCACAGCGGTCCGTCCCCTCTGTCCAGCAACGCCACAGAGCTGCTACCTATGAGCTGCTACCTATTCAATACAATGGACTACAGTGGTGACATTTACTGGCCAATCAGGTGTCCGTCCATTGCAGAAATGGCTCCTCTACATACTTTACATACCTAAATATTGATTGTGAAACCTTGGGACAGCAGAGTGGGTTAGTGGACAGAAGAGGCTCATGGCTGAAGCTCTGAACTTTGAGTTTGACAGACGACTGACGGAAGCATCAGTCAGGTGAAAGGGTGAATCTTGGCTATCAGGTGGTGCTGCAGTCATCATCACCACATCGCCTCCCTCCGCCCCCCTCACCTGCACGTCCACCCCGTCCCAGCCTTTGTTCCGACACTGGACCACCTCTGGGACGAAGGCGTGACATCCCGCCGCGCCGCCGACGCACTGCAGCTGAGGCACGGGGCTGGAGCGCCGCGCTGTGGTGTAGCGGCCTCTGTACAGTGTCAACGCCTGGACATCTCGCAGCAGCACGCCGCCTGCAGACAACAGGACCAAGAAGACGGGTCACCAGATGATGCAGGTCTTTGGTTTGCCTCGGTGGAGCTCCGTAAACGCCGTCTACAAGCGTTCGGGTGCTTGTGAGCTGGGTGTGGTCGCCGAGGCTGCTGTGCTAGTTAATGTCCATCATCCAACATCCAACATGTGGTCGAAGATGGCGAAAGCTGCGTGATGCTCATGGCTGCTGCTGGTCAACATGAGGCCCCCCCCCTCAACAGAGAGGGGTTTAGTGCAGTACGCATTCAAGCGGTTCCCCTGGATTTATGTTTCCACCGCAGACCGCACCCGTACCTGGAGGGCAGGGTTTCCATCAGATGGTGGTAGCCACGTCTTCTACGTAAGTGGTGCGGCGTCATACCGAACGCGACGCAACAAACGACCGGCACCAAGCTGCCATGTGCCAGGTTCTTTCTCCTCATCATGTGGACACATCAAACGCCCGAAAAAACAAGAAACTCCGGAAATGAGTTTTCCGAGCTCAGACGAGGGGGAGGAGGATCGTGTTGGAAAGACAAAAGCGTTTGCGCAAGATGGTAAGCTAACTCACGTCCTGCCTCGTGTGCTTATGCCGGACTAAATATAAGAGCGTTTAGAGTTTGGCAGCAGTGAAAGCGTGAGGTTTGTATGATGTCGCATTGCAGCAGGTCTAATGTGGTATTTCAACAGTTTGTCATTTTTTTATTTTTTGGTAACATTTCGCCACTGCAATTTTTTTCCTTTAACATAACGCTAACCTGTATTTGACGTTGTAGTAAACATCAATAAATTCTGTCCGCTTAGAATCTTAGAAAACCGATATGAACAAAAACAATATTTTGCGGGTATTCAAGACAATCCTCTACTTTATCTACTGCTTAAGACCAGGACATGCAGGTGCCACCGGATGCTCCTCTAATGCTTATCATGTGACCAGGGGCGACCTGATGAGACGTATACATGGAACATCTGCTACAGAAGCAAGGATTGCTCATCTCACCCGACTAAGTTTTGTTTATTTATTTTTATGGGAATTCATAACACTTTCTTTTCCATGGAGACAGAAGTTTTTTGTCTAAGAGCTCACTGCGACTTCAAGGTTGACCGTTCTTGGCCTGAATCTGGAATCTGTGGACCAGATGATGGTCGTCTTTTATGGTAACACGTGGGTCAGTGCCGCTCCGGGAGATGAGGTTATCGCATTGCTCCTCTGCCACGGCGCTCACCGGGACCATCCACCGGGACCATCCACCGGGACCATCGTGTCATCCACCAGACACCATTTAAATCGCTGCATCACTTTACGCTGTGTATCAGAGGACGACCGCTGATTGGACGCCTCCTCAGACACGAGCGACGTCACTTCTCCGGAGGAATGACGGCCATCTCCTCGGTGTTGCACCGTTTGAGGAAACCTGGCTTCTCACCAGCTCCGCAGCTTCTCGGTTCGCCTGCTCGTCCGGCGCTTCTCTGGTTCTGGAGACCCGCCCGCATTCGCTCACACACAGTTAGCTAGCAGCTAGCTGGAGCGCTGCGGCTGCTGTAGCGGAAGTTACCGGAAACGGCACCTACCTTCGTCCCAGCTCTTCACGAGCTCCACGAACAGCAGCGACACGACGGCGACGGCGACCCGCCTCGCGGCCGCCATGTTCCCGGCCGCCATGTTCGTGATGCCTGCGGCGCTCTGGAGTTTGTTCCGGTTGTGTTGAGGTGCTCGCGCACTTCTTTTTCGCCGTCACTGGTCTGGAAACCGAAACCTGAATACGAGCCTACTTCCGGGTTGCGTCATTTGTTGTCGCTGTTGTAGACCAATGAGGAACGCTTACGTCAGCTTTTAGAGGAGTTCCCCCAAATTCACGTCAGCAAAACATGTGATGTAACCGTGAGAAATCTACTTTGACTTTCTGGATTTTAGTGTTTTTCTCTGATATGATAAAGAGGAACATTAATGCTTCCTGAGGACCAATGAAACGTCACATCCAGCAGCCCAGCTGTTCCTATTGGACTGGCCAGTGTGTGTGTGTGTGTGTGTGTGTGTGTGCGCGCGTGAGACAGCATGGGGGTGGCTGCAGTCTGAAGCCTCATGACCGTTTGGAGTGACGTCACTGATGAGCTGACCTATCACAGCAGCAGGACTGTGAGGGGCTGTATAGGGTCATGAAGTCTGTGTGACAGCTAGCCTCGACCTCCCTCAGCTCTAATTAGCTGCGTGCGTGTGTGTGGTCGCCTCTACATGAATATTGATGTTAGTCAAAAAGTAGAAACGCTGCTCATTTTACAGCTCTGGAAGCACCCGGCTCTCCCCCAGAGTAGCACTTGAGATCTTCTCTTCCGAGGCAATGCTCCGCACCAAGCCAGCAAACATCCACCTGAAATATCAGCGAGAGCTAAGTGCTAAAACCCATCCGGCCCCCCAGAGCCTGATCACCATGAGCAGCTTCAAGTATTTCGAGCATTAATGTTTGGTATCAGGCATTTCCGTATGTAAACCATGAGAATTCCAGCATGACTCAATCATCAAAACTCATCTTTATAAATAAGAAAATGCAACAGTTGTACAACAAATCTGCTCTTTTATTTCCTCATTCACCCACAGTCCAACCATTTTATTAAATCTCTGCTATAAGTTACATATTTACATCATCATCGGAGCCCCTTCACAAAATGATTGTGTTCAGATAGAAATCTATTAGAGTAGAAAACCCCACGTGGCCACAGCCCGATTCTCCCCCACCCTGCAAAAAAATCAACTAAATCAGTCAGTTTCTTCATGAGCCGATTTCTCACCATAAGCTTGATTCTGGACCGAGTCAGTGAGGCAGGCAGTTCTGATCCAGGAGCAGTGAGCCAATCACAGCTGATGGAGTCTGAAGCTGGATCGACCTTCACCGCTTCATTCACTCATTCACTCACTCCTGAAGAGGTGGGCGGTTCCCTTCTGCTGATTTGTCAGCGCGACTCTAAAAAGATGGCGGCAGTCGGACGGGGAGTGCAGAGCAAAACAATTACACGTGAAAAGGTCAGCGTTCTTCTGGGCGTGCTCAGTGCGAGTCTGGAGGAGCGTTGGCTGTGTGACGCTGTCCTCGCCGCCACATTGTTCGGCGACGTGATGACGCAGGGAGCGACCTGGTTCACATATTGTTAGTGTCCACTGAGGCGGCGGGAGTGTGATGCTCGCGAGGCTTTTCCTTCCCCCGACTGTATCGAGCCGCTTCAACTCAAGAAAATCCTTCTTTCACCGTTTCCCATCGGCGAGCCAATAGGAAACGTCCAATGAATGTCGATCACAAGGAGCCGATGAATTAATGTCAGTCAGAGAGCCGGGGGGATGAAGCAGGGAGACGCCATGGAAACGGCAGATTTGACCATCTGCAGCTTCAACGCCGCCCAGCTCTTCTGCTGGCGTCTGGAGTGTTCTTATAACTCACGTTGGCTCCGCCCCCCACAGCGTCCGGCTCACATCTCAACTTGCTTAAAAAGGTCGGTGGGTGAAGGTGGCGAGTTCCCTGGCACGTCACCGTCTTCAGCTCGCAGTCGGACCTCAAACCGCCATGATGTTGTTCATCTCCCACCGCTGAGTCGTTTTACTGGTGTCGCAGTCGGATATGAAGACTTTATGGAGCAGGTCAGAGCGGTCCAGACATTTGCCTACACACACACACATACACACACTCATAAACAGGCTCACACACCATCTAATTAGTTAATTGTGTGGGCGTGTGTTTTACT
>CAAKHG010037964.1:38854-51753 GCA_901007715.1 Dactylopterus volitans
CTCCAAAAATGCTGAGGTTAATTGGCTACTCTAAATTGCCCGTAGTGTGAGTGTCTGTCCTTGTCTGTCCTTCATGTGGCCCTGCCATGAGCTGGCCACTGGTCCGGGGTAACCCCGCGGCTCGCCCCTTGTCAGTTGGGATCGGCTCCAGCACGACCGCCAACCGGAATCGGAATAAGCCGAAGACCACGAGATGAGATATTTCAGTAAATTATGATCCATGTTATGTAACTAGAAACTTTTCACTTCAGTCATTTTATCCTGCAGAGTCAAGCAGACAGATGGTCAAAACGAACTGCCATCAAAGGTTCCTTCACCTTAAGAGTTGATATGATTAACAATGGATACGCAGGAGATATGATATTACAGCGTGTTGATATTTCCCTCACGCCCTCCTGAGGGAGTCATGGTGACGGTGGACAACCTTAATTCCTTGCATGTGGCTAACGAACTCTTTACTTGTGAGCATCTCTGGAAATGGACGACTGTTCTTTTATACTCAGACTCTCGACAGGGACTGGACTAGGATCCATTCTGAGGCTCCTTGGCTCCATCCTACAAAACCCATCAGCTTCCTTTGAGGGTCACATCTCCTCAGACATCCTCAAGCTCCAGAATTACTTCACATGTGTTCACCGGCATCGTTTACACTGTCCAACAAATCTCAGCATCTCCTCAGGGTCTGTTAGATTGTGGGTCACCTGTCCACCAGGACCTACTCCAACTCTGGCACTGGTCAAGCAGAATCTAGGTCGAATGCTGAGGCAGGGTCCATTTTACAAAACTGTTTGCGTCTCACCGTGTTTGAGTCTGATGGCGTTGAGGTCGACCTCCACGCCCTCCACATGAGGCCAGGGCACCACCGGCTTAAACTGGTTCACCAGGTCTCCTCTGGGCAGCAAACCGTCATCCTGTGAACGAGGACGTCACAGCAGTGTTAGATAAACATCGGGTTCACATCATTAACACATCAATCGTACTGCGCTGAACACAATCGCAGCTTTATTGAGGCTGAGTGTGGCACAAGGTGATAAGAGTCCTGCTCGCAGATTACACTGTTGTCATGGTGACAGAGTAATATAATCATAACTCCAGACTCTGTATGTTCTCCGTTTGAAGGAAACCGAGTTTGTGGACATGCAGGGTTTCATCCGCAACCGCTGCGGCGCTTTAGAGCCGCTAATATGCAACTTTATGAAGATTTGTTTCTTGTCAGCAGGAGACCACAGAATCCAGATATGAGATCAGTTCATTTACACATCTCCTCTGGGGCGATTTACAGAAGGCCACAAAAGCCTGCTTGAACAACAAGCTCTTCGTGTGAAGACAGGATACACAACACCAATGCTGCTGGTTTCACCTTGGCTAAGCTCTTCTGCGAGCTTCAAGTAGTGGCAAACATCTATGGAGCGTTCAGTGCCACCTACTGGAGCAACTCGACTGTTGGTTTCTGCGTCTCTGGTTTTCCAGTCGTACCAGCATCATCGCTGGCATGGAAACCAGCTCAACTGGCAATTGAAATGACAACAATAAATCATGTGGCATCACTGCACCAAAGCCAATATGCACAGCGTGTGTAATGAGCTCATGACAACATTCTGACATGCTGCGTCTATTCTTGCCAGTGGCGACGTCTGACACTGCCGAGCCGAGGCGGCAACATGGCAGGGGCCAACATGGCAGGGGCCAACATGGCAGGGGCCAACATGGCAGGGGCCAACATGGCAGGGGCCAACATGGCGGTGCGCTCAGCTGTGTGATATCTTTCATGTGGGTTGGTCGGCTGATGCAAGAGGCTTGTGGTCATAGAGACACAGAGAGGAAGTAGCTGGCTCACCTGGACCGAACCCTCTAAGCTGCCAGTAACATGATGGAACAAGATGGCGAGCTGCTCCTCTGACAGTCGGGACCACATCAACACTCTACCCACAATTCCCCTGAAAACATCAGCTGGTCTCACACTGATCAACGTACTGACAAGTTGACTAAACAACAGGTATCTGAAATAAGAATTAAAATGTTATTGTCCATAAAAGTTGAATCATTTGTTGATAGAGGAGACGGGTTCGATGTGGACATGTTTGCATTCCTGTATGCATCTGCACACCCTCATGGATCTGCTCAAGTTCTGATGGGTACCTGGTTTGGCTGGAGACTAGAACCTATATAAAAGGTGAAGAACATGCTCAGCTGTCAGACAGGGCTGGGTTTAAGACTGCATGAGCTCCGGGGCGCAGCCCAGATGGGCGATGAAGCTTTCTCTGCTGTAAAAATGTGTGCTTTTTTTCAAATGCAGCAACCCCACAACTTTTCAACGATCGCCGCCTTAAAAGCAGAAAAAGGCACAGGAAAGCACTTATGAATTCATAACCTCTAATAAAGCAAACTAACAGCTAAACTCACTCAGACAGTCGGCAGCTGGTTGAGGCCACCTCAGATCACCGATCCAGGAATTACAACTCACATCCACTCAAAGTTAAAACTATAAAACAGATGGATTGGCCATATAATTACTATGTAAAACAATCAAATAAAATGCATTCTCTCCTCTACGTGATCCTGGCTGCTCCTTTGCTTTCTTCTAAAGTACCCCTAGGACATTAAATGCATTACAGTATATCAGTTAATGTCACATCCTTGGATGGATGTGAGCCTGGGCTGAACGATTAATTGCATTTGCGTTAATATCGCAACATGACAACATGGGGAGGCGGTGATTAAGTCACACGACACTGAAGCGAGAGCTGAGAATTGGCCAGATAAACAAACACATTTCACCCCGAACCCGTTTTACCTGGTGTGCAACGGCGTCAGAATCAACACAACCAAACACAAAGGAAACTTGAGTGTCAGAGAGAAGCAGCACCTCGGCTGGATGGAACCATTTTGGCTTTAAGAAAGAGGGGGATGCGCAGCGTCAGGCGGTGTGCAGAGCCGCTATGCTAACTGCGCTACCTCATAGGGCAACACCGCTCATCTTTATCAGCACATGAGGAAACGTCCCGACCAGGTACGACAGCTGCAAGCCAACACGCTAGAGTCACCAAACACCGCTCCGCAGGCACGGCTGGCCACGTTTAAAAGGTGCTACGCCGTATGAACGTCACTCCAAACTTCACACTGAAATTTACACTCTCTCATTGTTATGTACTTTGTTATTTAACTGACTGGACATAAGTACTTTATATCAGTGTTTACTGACATATGAATGTTCAGTGTTGATTTTTCTTTTAAGTATCTTTGATTCACCCAAACATTTTCAACGAGGTTTAGGCAAATATTTGCACCCCATTATTTTTATGCACTTTGTATGTTATGTTACTGATTTGAGACCAGTAAGAGAGATGTATATATATATTTTTTTACATTTAAGAGTGTTAAGTTTGAAAAGTGCAATTCAGATGTTTACATGTCACATATTTTCACTCGATGTTTACTCCTTGCTTATTTGTGAGTGCTTGATGTTGTATTTATAGTCATTGTTTTTACAGTGCTGGGAGTGAATAAATCAGTCAATATACGACTGTGATTTAGTGGCTTAATAACAGTGTGGCATCATTGATTCATGCACCACCTAATTTCACTTCCACGTAAAGGCCTGCCCTACAGGAAGGAACAGTTGATGTTTAATCTGTCCAATGTAGGATTCAAAGTAAGTGTAGAATGATTTATTGTTCTTTTGCTGAGTAATGCAGATGACAATTAACTTAAAAAAAAATTGAACATTAAATTGCAATCGTAATATGATAAAAAAAATCAGAATTAGATTATTTTTCAAAGTCATTCAGCCCTAATTTGAGCTATGTTCTATATACATACTGTCATGCTAGCTTATATATGTGAGCACTTAATGTGGTTACTTACTCCATGTTTACTGGCTATAACATTGAAGTGACTGTTTCGCGTGTGACTCGGTCATCCAGAGAGCAGATATCAAAGAGCATCCGCAAGTTATTCACTTCATTTTAGAATTATTGTCCTGACTTGTTTGGATTCTTACCATGCAACCACGTAACATGACCTCGCCATCTTTCATTCTCATTGGACCATAACGTCACTGATATCTAGCTGACGCCATCAGACCGGCAGTGATGTCACTCGCTGGTTTCATCACAGCTGCCATGTTGTTGTTTGTGTCAGCTGATGCTTTAATAAAACAAAAAAAACTATCTTTCTATCTGACATACCTCGCTCTTAAACATATATGGGAAGGCGCTAATTCCAGGTATGACGACGACATAACGTGCCAATGCGGCTCCAGTAACTCTGGGCGCCCGTGGCTGTGGGACGGCGAGCATCACTGGTCACGTCTTCATTGTTACAAGATGGCGTAGCGTCGCCTCTCTACCATCTCACACACAAACTCCACCCGCCTTCGTCTCCTCAGTGCTGGAATATCACCCAGATATTCAGATAACATCCAGCCGGAAACGAGGTCCGTTAGCAGCGGGACAGGAGGCAGCGCTGATTGTTAAAAACCCTTTTAAACGCTACATTTAGCATGAAAGCAGCACAGGAAAGAAAAGTAAAGGCTTCTTCAGGGCCCAGGCGGGCGAGGCAGCACGCCGACTGCAGCACGCAGCTGCTGCCATTCTGTTGGATTCTGGTAGTGCACATTACTCACAGGACGGTTTCATTTTCTCTACAAAAATAAAATTCAGATTCTCGGCTTTTCAGCAGAACCCCCCTCCTGCTTGGACCTGAGTGGACGTCAGTGGCATCTCTTAAGGGACGCCCACATCAAAGTAAAATACAACCTGCCAAACTATTTGCAAATTTTGAGGTTTCTGGTCACGACGGCCTCCAGCAGCCACATCCGCTCCAGTCTGCCTGGAAACCCTGCAGCTCTCAGAGCTCGTTCTGATCTGCTGACCGACTCAGATGTTTTCAAACTGGCCCTGGTAGCAGTGACCTGGTTCGTATTAGCTGATGTCTAATGATCCGACAGTCCAATGATCAGCTCTGCAGAAGCTGGTAACCACCCATTCATTAGAACCAGGTGCTGGAGCAGGAGGCGTCTAGAACATGGAGGGTGGAGGTTCTCGAAGACCAGAACTAGGAACACTGGTCTAACTTGCCACACACTTCCGCCTCGGCCACGCTTGACGTGGGCGTGGTGACATATGCGGGGACACGGATCTGGATCGCAGCCAGCGAGCGCTTTAGGAACGCTGCAATGATGCTAACATGTTAGCCGGGGCGCTAATACGAAGGACGCATACACCTACAGCCAACAGGTGTAGCCCCCCCCGCCTCTCCCGCCCAATCCATCCCCCCGCATGTGTCTATTCAATCGCCGCTGGCCAACCACTCATCTCCATGACAACCACCGTAGCAAACAGCCCACATGCTAACAGCAGTCAGGCTGCCCCGGGAGCAGTGCTGCCGTGTCGGGGTCGTGCTCGCGTAGATACCCGCTGCTCCTCGTTTCGGGACTCGGAACTTACACGTGAACTGAATTCTGGACTCACCCGTTTGGCAAAGGGGTCCTCCGCGGCGGGTTTGGGCGCCAGAGAGGACCAGAGCACCACCAGAGCGAGCAGCGTCCCGACCACCAGGAGGCTGCGGAGGATGAAGCCCACTTTCAGCCTCATCTCGGAGGCTCTTCCGTGTAGCCGGGCGGCTAGCAGCTACGGCTAACCTGGCTGAGCTTCACCGCTGCTGCCGAGCGCTCACCGGCAATTAGCTACCAGCACTCAAGCTAGCAGTCGAACAACAGGTCCGGAATCAACCTGGAACCGGCCGAACTTGCCGCCCGGACGACCCTCGTGTTCCCGCGGGCTCTAAGGAGCGGCTCCAGCTCGGTTCTGAAGACCGCCTGGCTCAGTTCGTAACTGTTGGACCTGGTCCCGCCGACTGCGTGACAGCGAGCAGCCCGCGGCGACGTCGCTCTGGCCGGCGGGAGGCGCGCGCCTGTGGCCGCGTTAAATAGTGGCGAGCAGAGCAGCTGAGCGGAGGTCTCCCGCCCGCCGGGGGGCGCTGCAGCGCGCTCACTGCTCCTCCCGGGTTTGATCAGAGCGGTTTAACATCGCCGGTCACAACATGAAGCTCAGTCCGGCAAACCTGGCAGACGGAAGCTCACAAAAGACGCCGCACAGCGGGTGAATGGACCTTATTCACCAGCGCCAAGCAACACAGCCCGCTGTCCTGCAGGTGTCGCTGTTCTCCTGCTTGAACAACCTTATCGGGTGGGGGCAAAGATGAGATCAATAATCACTTTGCTGATCCAGACCGGCTGTTTCTGTTGTTCTACCAGGAGGAGGGACTGGCCCCTGGCGCTCCTCCTCAGACCTGCACGAGGCCCGTGATGCTTCCACAGAGACACATGGAAACGTGGCTGCTCACCACTCTAAATCAGGCCAAGATCCTGGTATCCATGAGGCAGCTGGAGGTTCCTCCTGTCGCCTGGAGGTGTCACGCTTAGATACTTCCAGGTTGTGGAGGACAATCTTGCCCACCACCTGACGAGAACATGTGTGAAGGGTGAAATTTGTGGACAAGTTTAACATGAACTTCCCCTGTGTGACGTCGCCTATCCACCATCTGAGTATCAAACCTTCCATCTGAAAGCCAGTGCATGATTCCAATCTGCTCCAGCACATAGCAGCATCAGTTCTCTAAGCTCCACCCCTCCGCCAAGCTTCATGATGACGGACAAACAGCCGTTAACCTCCTTTGTTGGAGGCGCAGGACTCCGAGGGTCATACATGTCACTGTTGACATGATGGAACCATACAAACAGCGTCAGAACACAGCTACAGATGCCACACACACACACACACACTCTGACGTCCAGCTTTGGCAAAGGGTAAATAAATTCCAACATTCACAAAAGTGCATATTGTGTTCAATGAAGACAAAGTTAAGACCACAGATGTACACAACTGCACATGTATTTTTGTTCATTAAAGCCATCACACCCCACACATGCACGCCGCCATGCTGTGCCAGTAATGTCATTCAGCATTAGAGTCTGCTCAGTCGTGATCAGGAAGTGGAGCGGCGGTATCTAAGCCCCGCCCACCTTAATCACCAGTGATCAGATTACCCTTTTACAACTCTTGTTTAGTGTTTGAAACAGCCAATAACAGTGATATTAAGTCAGTGTTCCGCGTCCTCTCCACTCTCTCATGTAGGATTCCTAAACAGACGTCTGTAAACGCCTCCACCACTTCCTGTATTTCAATCAGAGCAGCTGTCAGTCAGGAAGCCACGCCCCCTTTTAGAGTATCAAATAGCTCATTAAAACCAAACTTATCAGAAAAATTTACACTTGAACAGATGTCATAATGATAAAAACTAGCTGAAATGACAGAAACAACCTTTGAGGAATAATAATATAATATTGATATTTTAGTTTGGTCAAAGTTCCGGCCACCAGCATGTAGGAGGCGGGGCTTATCAGCTTTACTGCAGCCAGCCACCAGGGGGAGATGACGGAGGTCTTCGGAGGAGCTGTATGTACTGTAAGTGTGTCCGTTGTTGCTCTTGGAGATGTGACAGTCTGAAGCAGTGAACAGAAGGCGCCACAGGATCCTTCTGCACGGTCTGATGTGTTGATGTTGTAGCAGCCAAGATCAAGCAAACCTCTGAAACCATGGCAATAACCTCTGAAACCATGGCGATAACCTCTGAAACCATGGCGATAACCTCTGAAACCATGGCGATGGCACGTGGAGACGGCTGACAAAGAGCTCAGCATGTGTCACATGTAAACGTTACAGTCGTGGCTTCTGCCGCATTGCAGGTGTATCCATGACTCTTATGTGTGCTCCAGGTAGCGGGTGAGCAGGGAGGGGAGGGGAAGCAGAGGGAGGAGCTTCAGTCGGCGTCCACCAATCAGATTCCGGATCTGGACTCGACACAACTGGCAGAGAGTCCTTGGAGAAGCTACAGAGAGAGAGAGGGAGAGAGAGAGCTCACGTAAATGCAGCTCAACCTCACAGCATCACTGCTATCAATCGCTGCGGTACCTTCATAGGCCCGCAGGAGCTGCTGTGTTTGTCCACCAGGTGGCGCCACCTCCACAGGCCGCTGGTTATTCTGGTCTCTGAGGTTAACATCAGCGCCATAGTCCAGTAACAGCGACACCTGATCAGCACTGTCCTGCCTGGCAGCTGCATGGAGAGGATGGTCACCTGCCCTGCCCACGTTAACGCTGGCACCTGGAGGGGAGGAGCCACAGGAGGCGAGAGGAGGAGATCCCTACGTAAGAGAACATGCATGCATCTGTGTGTGTGTGTGTGTGTGTGTGTGTGTGTGAGAAACTCACCTACGTGCAGCAGAACCTTCGAGCAGTTGGTGCGCTGGTTCTGACAGCTCACGTAGAGAGAAGAACCCAGGAGAGGAACCTCATAGTCTGGATCTGCTCCATGAGACAGCAGGACCTCCACACACTGGCTGTTACCTGCTCACGCACACACACATGCACACACGCACACACACACACGTACGAACCACACACGCACGCACAGGTCTACTTTCATGGATGAACATTAAAAGACGATGTAACAGGTAATTGCAACATCTGGTGAGCTCAGCTGCTAACGCTCAACCTTTGACCCCAGTCCTATCATTGCACTGACCTTTGACCCCAGTCCTATCATTGCACTGACCTTTGGCCCCAGTCCTCTCACTGGACTCACCTCTCTTGCAGGCCTCGTGCAGCGCTGAGGGGAAGTGTGTGTGTGTGGTGTGTGTGTGCGCCCCGTGCTGCAGCAGCACTTCCATGCACCCGACGCTCCCAGAAGAGCAGCAGCTAAACAGCGGCGTCACGCCATCGATGGTGGCGGCGTTCACCTGCAGGCGTGTGGAGACGACAGTGACCATGACAACAGCGACAATGATGATGATGATGATGAGGATGATGAGGATGATATTTACATTGGCTCCGGCGCGTATTAACGCTCTCACACAGGCCACGTGTCCAGACAGGCAGGCTTCGTGCAGCGGAGTCACATGATCGATGGTGAGGATGTTGGCATGGTAACCCTGGAAGTAAACACACACACACACACACAAATATCAGGGGGCCTGCTGCGGAGGCCACAGTTTCACAATAAAAGCTTTTCCCTGGAAAACAGGGGTTGACTTTTATTTTGTAGGAAATGTATTGTATTGTATTTAACCAGAGCGATGCCACGCCCACAAAACAAGACCAGACCAAACAGGAAGTGATGAAGGTCTGCAGGATGCTGCTTGAACTTCAGCCAGGTCATTGCTCCTTTAAGGAGTGATGTCAGCAGACTCATGATGGCAGAGGGCCAATGACGTGTGCCTCTTACTCTGATCCACCAACAAGCCCCGGGTGACCCCCGATTGACCCCTGAGGGACCCCCGAGGGACCCTTGAGCCTAAAGCCCTGCCGGATAAGAAGAAGAGGGCTTTCACTTGAGGGGACAGAGGGCTGCTGTCATGAGGACAAAGTTCCATCAGGGGCGCGACGTCGCCCTCACATGGCTGCGTCTCCGTCATAAACGTGAAGTCGAGTCCACAGGAGGGATTCAGGTATACAGCTGAACACCAGCAAGACCAAGGAGATGGTGATCGACTGCCAGAGAAGCAACACACCCACACCCACACACACACACCCACACACACACACACCCACACACACACCGGTGAGCCTGCAGGGCTCAGACATCGAGCTGGTGGACATCTGTGAGCACCTGAGTGTCCACCTCAACACTAGACTGGACTGGTCACACAACACCGGGAGGCTCAAGTCTCCTCCATCTTCTGAGGAGACGGAGCTCCTGTGCAGTGTGCAGACCTCTGCTGAGGACTTTTTAGGACTCCGTAGTGGCCTCTACATCCACCAGGCCGTGGTCTGCTTGGGGGCAGCAGCACCGACCGTGACAGGAGGTCCGGCGCCGTCCTGGGTCCAGCAGGCAGCTGCAGTCATGTGATGCAGAAGATTTACTTGATGGTGGAGAAGAAGATGCTGCTGGTAAACACGGTGGATGGCGGGAGGTGTGATGAGCTGCTGAACTACACGGGTCCGGCGCCATCCTGGGCTCCCCGCTGGACCCAGTGGAGGAGGTGTGTGAGAGGAGGATGTTAGCCAGGCTGAGGTCCATCATGGGCATCAGAGCGTGGACGTGGAGGCTCTGAGCAGGAGCACCGCCGCAGGTCTTTCATCCCCACTGCTGTCAGACTCCATAACGCAACACTCTGCCTTCACTTCAACTATGTAAATGTCTTAATATACAGTGTGTATGTATATATATATATATATAAAATCTGCTATTGTATTATATGTATTATTTTGCATTGTGTTTGCACTGTTTTTTTGACTGTGTCCCTCCTGCAGCTTCTCCTCTGAGCTGCTGGAACAGTCAGTTTCCTGCTGCGGGATCAATAAAGGTTTCTTATCGTATCTGATTGGATCAATCTTTGATATGTCACTCATGTCAGCACCTTGATTTAAGATCATTTCAGTTCACCCTGCCACTGTGTGTGTGTGTGTGTGTGTGTGTGTGTGTGTGTGTGTGTGTGTGTGTGTGTGTGTGTGAGTTACCTGGGCCAGCAGTGTGTGCAGGGCAAGCAGTCGACCCTGAGACGCTGCTTCATGCAGAGGCGAGCGATCGGCCCATGAGCCTGCAAACACATGCAGAGAAAAGCCGCTTGTGATTGGCTCTGGTGTCAGGCTGGGGGCGGGGCCAGCAGGTCAGCTGGACCATGCCATTATTGTTACATGCCAGTTTTGCAGGAGCTTCACGTTTGACAGATATATTTTCCATCTCTCCCAATCTTTGCCGTCACAAACGTTTCTTTGCTTCATCAGAGGAAGGCCGGACTGAGCGCGCTCAGATCCGTCAGCCGCCGCTTGCCGCGCTGGCCCGTATGCGTCCTTCATAGAGGGCCGATCACAGATGAAGCAAAGCAGATGCTGCTGGTAAACATGGTGGGCGGTGGGAGGTTTGATGAGCTGCTGAACTCCACTAAACTCTCGCTGCGTTGGACGGCTGAGTTATGACAGTGAGATGAGCTCAAGGCGCCGCTACTTTCAGCTGAGAATATGATCCTCACCACTACACGCTGGACACTTTAACCAGAGTGACATCACGGTTAGACGCCGCTACATCAGCATTCTGCTTATTTGATATTTGACCATCCCACGAAAATGGAGGAGGCGGGGTTTATGGCATTTTTAAATGAGATTCAGTTTAAGCAAATGTGGCTGTAACATTTTAACATAACTGATAATAGTTAAGCGGCAGCAAAATTCCAGTTTTAAGTTGAAGTTCAGGCTCTAGAATCAAAGCTGACAGCGTCCAATCAGTGAAGAGTCGGAAACTCCAGAGCCAGGGTTTCTGTTGAGGGCGCGTCGTGACGTCACCAGGCAGCTATGACACTGATGTGACGGGACCATGTGCTGCCGTCATCAAGCTGTCATAGACGTCGTCATCAGCTGCAGTGGAGCCACTTTGCTGCTCAACAGCAGAAGGTTAAAGGTCAGCGGATTCCACGCGCGCTGTGCTGCAGGTACGTAAATGCTGCGTAAATGCAGCTTCAGCTGCTGCGTAAATGCGCCTTTGCGTCGCTAAGATGCTTCCCATCCAATGAGGAAGCAGGAAAACACCGGCGAGAGTGACGCGTCGTTCAAAACACGCTCCTGGAAGTGAGTCACCGACCTTGGCTGGTCAGGACGCCCCAGCAGCTGCGCTTCCTCTCCGGGCCGCCGCCGCCGCCGCCGCCGCCGCGGCCGCGCTCCTGCTCCTGCTGCTCCTGCTGCTGCGCGCCGGGCGAAGCGCGTCTTTTCCGGGACGCCGCGTCCGCCGCTGCCGCCGCTGCCGCCGGGCCCCGGGGCATGGTCCCGGCTCGGAGCTCACGCGTCACTGTGGCGCTTCGGGGGCGGCGACGCGAGCTCGAGGGGGAGGGGGCGGGGCCCACAGCTGGCGGCGCTCTCTGATTGGACGAACGACTTTGTTGTTGTTGTTGTGCTCAGCGCGCATGACCGTGTCACGTGCGCAGCGCAGACGTAGGAGTCCCTCGCGCGTCCTGCGTGTTTATTTCTCTTTCTGATGTTCAAATAGAAAATTTAAAGAAACATTACACAACAATTCCACGTGATGAGAGAGAGAGAGAGAGAGGCAGACAGACAGACAGAGACACAGACAGAGAGAGAGAGAGACAGAGAGAGAGAGAGAGAGAGAGAGAGAGAGGCAGACAGACAGACAGAGACACAGACAGAGAGAGAGAGAGAGAGAGACAGACAGACAGACAGACAGACAGAGATGACAGAGAGAGGGGGAGAAAGACACGAGGGAGATAATAGAGATAAAAGGGAGGGAGGGAGGTGTCTCCACTCTCTGAAGGCTGTCTTCATGTTGGTGATCAGCTGATCTCTGGACCACCTGATCAGATGAATCACAGTGGGAGGAGTCAGCATCTCAAACAAACACTCCATGATGATAACATGCTGCCAGAAGCTCCAGCAGACCTCCAGTCAGGAGGACTTCATGAGGTCACTGTCCAGTAGGAGGTTTCTGAGGCACAACATCTTCATATTTGCCACAGAAGAAGAATATTTGAAACACTTTTTATCTCACTGGTTTCCATTTTGGAGACTAAGAGAACCCTTGATTCAAAGAAACTACAGCACAAATATGCTGTCGTGTATTTTCCCCCAGCGGCCCATGAATGCATCACGGCAGCCAACGGCTCAACCAGCTGATTCAGTCAGTCACAAAGTCGCTGACGACACAGGAGAGTCGCACCCTCACACGCCAACATGAGCGTCTGGCAGCGCTGCGACTGAAACAGTTAGTCAGTCACAGCTGCTGTCACTTGACTAATTAGTTACTCTTTGTAGTCATTATAGACTCCAACGAGCCAAAAGCTCTTCAAACCAAATATGTAACAGTGAGAGCGCGAGCATGCACGCACACACACAC
>CAAKHG010037971.1:0-11509 GCA_901007715.1 Dactylopterus volitans
TCGGCACCGACACACACACACTCGCGCGTGCACACACACAGCATCCCGCTACGACACCTTGTTGAGCTTAGAGTAGTCGAGGAGGTCGGGTCTGTGCCTGTGAATCAGGGCGCAGAAGGCCAGGCCGTCCTTCCAGCTGCAGCCGCGCCGCCGGCAGAGAGAACCCACACGTCAGTTCACATGGCGCCACCCGCACGGGCCGCCGCCGGCACGACGAGCCAGTGGCGTCGCCACGCCGACCGGCGCCGCCCGCGTCCTTCTTCATTCCAATGAGTCATTCTCTCAGGAGTGGTTTTTATTTTTTTTTTAACGCTATCAGGTGTTGACACTCATATTGCCGTCGCCTGTGCTGTCATATCACTGCAGGTTGTCTTATGCCACATTTATACTTCACGATATGAACTACATGATTCCAGCCAGTCGCTCTGCCGCAGGTTGTTTTGCACGCTCACCTCACATGGAAGTTCTGGACGTTGACATTCCTGTAGGGGGCGGTCTTTCTCTGGCACCACAGGAGGAGGCCTTCCTTGGCAGATGTTTCTGAGGAGACACAGACATTTAAAATACGGGGTTATTTTTACTCTGCGGCTCGTGTCTTTTTTTGTCTGCTACAAACTCCAAATCTATATTTTGTTACATTTTCTGATCTCCTCAGTCTTTTTAGTTTTCCAGGTCGGATCTCACCTTCAACCGAGATGTCCTGAATGGCGAAGCGGAGGATGATGGTCCAGATCATTCCGAGGGTCATCTTCACGTTCCCGTCCACAATCTCTGGAGAACAAATCAGTTTGTGTCAAACTAATTATTATCCCAGTTACTTCATACTGATGAGACCATGTTGGTCACCTGATGGTGCACCCACCAGCCATAAGATTACGACCACCGCGTGTCCACCATAGAGTATCATACAACACATCAGCCATAAGATTACGACCACCGCGTGTCCACCATAGAGTATAATACAACAGCCCTGCAATCAGTTCTCTCTTCAGGAGGAGTTTCATGTTGGATTGTGATTGAATGTGTGTGAGAGAGGTGTTGACATGTTTGAATGATTGTTATTGGGACTGTAGTTTGTGACGCTGTTGGACTGTACTGGGTTACACTGAGAGGGGTCCCTAATATTCTGGTCACCCTAATGAGTGGGATGACCAAAATATTAGGGACCCCTCTCTAAAACAGATTCAATGAAAAATTCCCACACGAAACTGGCTGCAGGGTTGTTGCATTATATTCTATAGCAACCATGCAGCGATCGTAATGTTATGGCTGATTGGTGCACACATCTGGGGAGGGTTCGGGTACCTTCAGCTCCAATGGAGACCAGTTTCACTCCTTTGCTGGTGATGAAGTCCAGTGCTTTGTTGACGTTTGCGATCTTGTGAAACCGCATCTTCCCTCTGTCTGGCTTGGGTAACCTCTCTCCTTTGAATGGGAGACAAGACACACGCGATGACGGCAACAGCAAACGACAATGGACAGTAACCGTGGTGAAGAAACGCGTGGATGGAATCCGAGCGAATCGTGGAAATAAACGAGGGAAAACATAAAGCTGGGGTGAAAAACGTCCGCCGCCGCCGCTGGTCTGACCTGAGATGACCTCCAGGAGCAGCATGAGCTTCAGGCCGTTCCTGAAGTCCTCCTCGATGTTTTCAATCCCAGTGCCGGCTTTCCTCAGGTGGGAGTTGCACCAGGCTGTGAAGGTCTGCCGGTGGAGGGAGCAGCAGGGTCTGAATGAGCGTCAGAACTCTTTTGCCCATGATGGCATTTTAAACACATAGTACGTGATGAAAAATTAAAAGACTGTGTGTGCTGAGTGAAACGTCGCAGCTAGAAGCCAAACGCATCTTCATCAGAGGATTCTACCGAATCGCTGTGGACCTATTTGACCCATAACGCCGCATTTGAGGCTTTAACCCGTCATGGCCGCGTGGTGTCACGTTTCAGCCTTCCCCCCCCCACTGTAGTTTAATAAGCATGAGAACACAAACGAGCGGCGCGAGCTTTAAAACGAGTTACTACGGGATCATTGTCTTTCTCTTCCTATTTTTACAGCGCCTCCACCGGTTAGCCAGCAGCGCCGGCGCGCGCACACACACACGCGCGCGTGCGACCGAGCGGATGAAAGGCGGGCGCCGCCCACAGGGCACATTCCGACCGATATAAGGTGTTAAATTTAGACCGCTCTGGTGTGCTTCATGATAAGGGACCGTGGACCCAGGGAGGGGGATGGAGGGTGTGCGGGGGCAGCGGGGGGAGAAAAACGGTCAAAACGTCTCACCGGGTCGACATGAGTGAAAATGTCACATGGACGCGGGGCAAGTTTCCCCTCCGCGACACTTTCTGTCCTCGAGAGCGCCGCCGGCCGCAGATGCTTTATCGCGCAACATGGCCGCCGCTCCGCCGGGTCACTTCCACGCCTCGGCTACGGAGACGGGCGGGCGGGCGGCAAACCTCACAGTGGCCATAACAGCCGTCAAGGAGACGCTACGTGATGCTGTAAACTAAAAATCTGATTTCCATGCCGCCTTTGGGCTCGTCGACAGACACGGCAGCTCCGGCAGGAAGTGGACTTTTACTCTTTTTTTAATCCATTGATAAAATTCTCTTCTGTTAAAAGTGGCGAGCAGAATTATGTAAAAAAAAAAAAACCAACAACAAAAACACAACTAAAGGGTTCACAAAACTTGATGACAGGGTGAGGATCCATGACGTTCTCTGGCAGGGACCTTCCACAAAGACAGGCATTTTTTTTTTCCCCATGGAGTCTGGCAGAGGTCTCCGCTCATCAGGGTCAAACTTTATTTACATTATTGTATAAACTCAACATAATTTTGGACATTTGATCACTTTTCACTTTTCCTCGTGCCCTCTCGCTCTCGTGGCTGCCTGCATGCCGGCACAATATTACCAGCTTCACCATGAAGGCCATGACATTCCACATTCCATCCTCTGTGTGTGTGTGTGTGTGTGTGCGCGCGCACATGTGTGTGTGTGTGACTTTGAACCGCTGCCCTCCATGTTAAAAAAAAGAGTGCCCTGCTCGTCCTCCAAATTTGACAGTCGCAGAACCCGGCTGCCCACTTTCCGAGCCCCCCGGCCCGCCTCTCCAGCACCGCCGACCGCTGACGATTACGGCTAAAAATATTTATGAATCACATTGGGCAGGGACCAATCCCGACGGCAGACCGGCTGATGCCTCTGGGGCCCCCCTGCTAAGGTGGGAGCCTGGCGGGGCTGTGGACCACCGAGATGGAACATAAATGACGAGTCAGAACAAGCGCGGGCGAGAGGTTCTAAAGGGTTTTCTCAACTTTATGTCAATCCTGAGTTAATTTCCATGTCTGTATGTGTGTATGCACCCATCAGCCATAAGATTACAACCACCGCGTGTCCACCATAGAGTATAATACAACAGCCCTGCAATCAGTTCTCCCTTCAGGAGGAGTTTTATGTTGGATTGTGATTGAATGTGTGTGAGAGAGGTGTTGACATGTTTGAATGATTGTTATTGGGACTGTAGTTTGTGACGCTGCTGGACTGTACTGGGCTACACTGAGAGGGGTCCCTAATATTTTGGTCACGCTGATGCATATGAGTGGGATGACCAAAAATATTAGGGACACCTCTCTCAAAACAGATCCGATATTTGACGTAAAATCCCTCCTGTTGCATTATATTCTGTGGTAAACATGCCGTGGATTTCATGTTTTGGGTGCGTGCGGGTTAGCAAACAGGTCCGGAGCCTCATCAGCTGACATAAGCCAGCGTGGCTCCAGGTGAGATCTGATCTAAACCCACTGAACCCCAGCAAGAGCTGCTCAGCCCATCAGAACCCGGTTCTCCTTGTAGGAAAGTGATGCTGCATCTACTTTTCCAGGTTAGAAGGCGGCTGTGACATTTTTATGACTTGTTCTACGTCCGTTATTTCAAGACGTATGTTCAGAGCAGGTTAAATGTTCCGCAGCAGCTGCTACTACAGCACCAGAACTGCTAGTCCCTGCAGGCTCTGCCTCACTCAGATGTTGGTTCTGGGCCGGTTCTCCTTCACGCCTTCCTCATGGATCATCACTCATCCATGCTTCACATTCTGCACATGTGCACTGGCCAATAAAACGTGTAAAACCCTGATTTCCTCTGTGTCCCCGCCCTCTTCCAGGTCACCACGGTGATGAGAGGAAGTCGCACTGTGGGGGTACACGGAGTTACTCAAAGTGTCATCTTGACCATGTCCCTTTTAAAAGCTTTTTTTTATTATTTAAGTGGAGATGTTCCTCACTTGACCTGAGGGTCAAAAGGTCAGAGGTGGAAACAAGCGTTAAGAAGCGAGTCCCTTCTGTCACAGCTGCGCCGCCATCTTGGAAACCAGCTCCTGATGGACCCAAATTCACACGATATCGTCACATGGCCCGACCAGGAAGCCCAGCTAAGTGTCACCGAGGGACTCGATGAGCCAAAGTCGAGTGTGAAGCCGCTCGGGGGGGGGGGACCTTCCGGAACGTTTAAAAGGGCCGGCGACAGCTGGGTCACACCGGGTTCTTGTGGGTTAAGAAGGTGTGAGGCTGCTGAGGCTAAACTGTCGGGGGAAAGTGGCCACTTGTACAGTTCAGCAGGTGCGTTCCCTCCGCTCTCGTAAGCAGCTCCGTGATGAAATAATGAAAACACTGGAAAATAACTATATATACGGACATGGAACATGGATTTGACCGTCCTGTGTCGCCAGAAATACACGCTTTGGTCATCTTTGGAGCCTCCAGTTGTGCAGAGAGACGCTTTAAAGCCCATAAAGCCTTAAAATCAGCTGGCAGGGTGGAGAGGGGCGGGGGGGGGTCGCGGCTATGTTGGGCCCTGCCCGGTGCCGGTACCCTATTTCTGCGTGGTTTCTATAAACAAAAGAATTCCGGCCCCAAGGACGGCGGATTAAGCCCACTATAATGCCCTCTGCTCCGCGGGGTTAAAATTAGCCGCCGCGTCCATCTAATCCCGAGAGCGTCATCATGTGCTGGAAGCATCTGTTGACAGCTCGCATACCGCGCGTATCAGCGGGAGGGGTGGGAGTGGGGGGCCGCTGGAGGCCGCGGCTATTGTTGGCGGGGACCCGCCGCATCCGTCCGTCCGTCAAGCGCCGGCTGAGTCAGGCACCGAAGAGCGACACCGGAAGTCCTCTCATGCCCGCTTCAATGTGAAACACCAAATCCAGAGTGCGCGTTTGTTAACCCATCGGACGCATGAGTGACTGGACCCTCCAGGCTTCCATAGGTGGGTCCAAAAGAAGAACCACATCGGAATCAAGCCGCTCCTGTGCCATTTCTGACACTTTTTGTTGTTGAGAACACTTCATGTTTTGCACTGTACACATAAGAATGATTTAATACTTGAGTTATTCTCATTTTTTCGCTTGTTAACATCTGGAACGTGTCCAAACATTTTGGACAACAGTAAGTGAAAACAAAGAAAACTGAGGGCACAGAACACAGCGACAGGAAAATGTTCATGCTCATTGTGTGTGTGTGTGTGTGTTACTGGGCAGTCTAAAAACAATTGCTCAAACATGAAATAATTCCTGTGTGCACAGAACATAACATAGATGACACACTGATTCTAGTAGAGGTCATTTTTGACCCACTTTTGGAGCTTTGGAGAAGTAACACTAAATTTCTGATAGTTTGTTAAAAGGTAAATTAAGATTCTGAACGGCATCATATCGAAACCTTTTTGGAAACACGAAAGGATGATGTTTTTCGTGTCACGCGCATATCGGCGTGTGTTTTAGCTACGCGGCCAATGTGACTCGTTTCGACATCTTAAGCTCACCTGCCTGCGTTTTATTTTGAAAAACCGGAAGTCCCCCGTTCGCGTTCCACTCGACACAGCTGCGAAAAAAACTTGTCCCGCCCGACAATATCACCGATAAAATGCTTCACAAAAGACGTTTAAATGAGCGCTCGAACTTGAAAAATCATTTACTTCAATAAAATCAAAAACTTTGAAGTTAAAAAGGTTTTAGCTTCAGCGCCGAGTTTTTTCCCGCCCTCGAAAACTAGCTTAAACAGGCTGTGATGGAGGCGGGCGGGGAGGGGGGCTCGGTTCGGTTCCTCGGAGGGGGGGTCCGGTGGGCACTCACCTTCCTCTGCTGCTGCTCCCAGGCCGGGTCCAGCAGCATGTCCCGGTCCCACTCGTCCTCCTGCATCATGTACTCGTACTCGTAGCCGTTGTCGTAGCGCACCGTCGTCGTCTCCATCTGGGTCGTCGTCATCGTCATCATCGCTGCTGCTGGGTCCGGGTTCTCCGCCGAGGCTCAGGGGCAGAAACGGGTCTCGTGAGTGGTTCCGGGTTCGGACGACGTCGAGAGCGGGACACTTTCCTGACTTCCTTCTGTGAGCTGCTGCTTCTTCTTCTCTTCTTCTTCTTCTTCTCGGTCGCTCCGGTTCCTCCCGACCTGACTGACGTCTGGACCCCGAGTCGCCGCACGGCAGCACGCGAGCCTTATCATGAGTACCGGACCGTCACGTGACGCCCCCCCTCACACACACACCCCACCCCCCACCCAACACACACACACACACACAGCAGCTCCTTTTGAGATCAATAGACAGCCTTTATTGAATATTTAAAAAAAAAAAAAAAATTCAGACTTTCATTAACACAGAACAACATTAAAAAAAGGGCTTTGGGACTTATAAATAAAATGTTTTCTTCCTCAGAAAAACCAAAACTTCTACTGATCACTGCCGGGCTAAACCGTCTCCCAAACACATGGCAGACTTTGTTTATTTTCTATTTATTTATTTATTTGTAATAAACAGTGTTTGGTGTCGCGTGGCTCCGCGGCCTCGCGGCTCCCGTCCGGGCTTCCGTTTCCCCTCACCTTCGGTTTTCCTTTTTTGTTTTGTTTTTTCCCCCCTCAAATGTAACTCTCCGCGGCGTACTGGGAACGCGCGGCGCTCCGAGTCTCCATGCGCTCGGCTCGTTCCACGCCCGACACGTCTAACTATAAAACCACGGAAACCGTCACAGGTGGGCTTAAAAACACGGTGAGAAAATTTGCGCTAACGCGTGTGCGCAGGCGGGACTTGAACCCCTTCTGATTGGTTGCAGAGCTTAAAAGGATAAAACCTACAAAACCCTGCAAAAAAGACAACAAAAAACAAAAACAAAAAAAAAAGCCGGTGGATTTGCTTTGTTCAAACACAAAGGAAAAAAACCCTCTTTTCATTGTCTGGACAACCACAAGTGCAAGTGTTCTCTTAATGGGACCGAGAGGGGAACGCTGGATGAAGCAGGGCTTTGGAGAAGGCTCGAACCGGCGGTGGCAAAGGAGGAGAGGAAGAAGAAGAAGAAGAAGGAGGAGGAGGAGGAGGAGGAGGTGGTTCCGGCGCTGGAGTGAGGTCACATCACCACAGAAGAAGAGTGCAACGACAGAAGACACGTGGAGTGGAGGAGAGTGCGCGAGGACAACCGCTAAGAACGTGTCGCCTGTCACAGTGATGGCGCCCGAGGAGGCGTGGCCGTCCACCGCCGCCGAGCGAGAGAGAGACAGAGAGAGAGAGAGAGGAGTGTTTGAGCGAGGGGGGGCGGGGCGGGCCGGTGGGACCCTCCCCCCCGTCTACCATCATGGCGTCTTCACGTTCTTTTGGTCTCGGGTGGTTGTGCGAGGAAGGAAGGAGGCGGGATGGTGAAGGCGAGGCGGAGGCGGGGTCCCCCTCATTCGGTCTCATTGAGGGCGCACGGCCGCCGCCACTCCTGGCCCCGCTCGTGGATCCATTTGTTTGAAACTGGAGACAGGAGGAGAACGTTTGAGCAGATATCTGCGGCACCTTCGCCCGCGGAACCCGAGTGCCTCCGAGGTGGAGAGCTTCTCCCCTGCTAAAAAAAAAGAAAGGAACTCACCCCACTTGTTGCCCACCAGCACCGGACACGCCGCATGCCGGGTGCTGTAGTCGCCCTCCCCACTGGCGAAGAGATTGTACCAGAACACCGCCGTACCCTGGACACACACACGCACACACACACACACACACACACACACACACACACACACACACACACACACACACACACACACACGACAGGGGTTTAGCGGCGCCCCTCTGTGACACGAACGGCGGCGGCCGAGTCGGAGGGGCAGCGCGCGAGCCAATCGGCAGCTACCTTTTGGGGCCAGACAGCGGCTCCGACGTCTGGGAAGACTGTGGCGCCCCCTGCTGACACGTCGCTCATCTACAACACCGGCAAAAAAAAAAAAAAAACACCAATAGTTCAGTGCTAACTTCTTGAATGGAATATTTCATAGTCTTATTGAGTGAATGGAGGACGCACCGGGGATTTAAAACGTATCTTTTAAAATTAAAACCTTAAAATGACTACCTGCGAGAGGCCAGGTGTGTGTGTGTGAGCGGCTGTTAGCTGCACACAGGTGATGCAGCGCAGACGCAAGGACTGTGGGGGTTCTGCCCAAACCCGAAATTCTCCAAAAAATGATTCAGTGGAAATAAAGGCAGGGGAGTCGAATTATGTTGCAAATTATGTTTAGAAATTCAGATTTCCTGAGTGCATCTTTAAAATGGATGTACGCACCCATCAGCCATAAGATTACGACCGCCGCGTGTCCACCATAGAGTATAATACAACAGCCCTGCAATCAGTTCTCCCTTCAGGAGGAGTTTTATGTTGGATTGTGATTGAATGTGTGTGAGAGAGGTGTTGACATGTTTGAATGATTGTTATTGGGACTGTAACTGGGTGGTAATGTTTTGGCTGGTCTGTGTGTTTCTGCCGTTTTCAGGGCACCGGAGCCTCTACGGAAATATCACTAAACCCAATTTCATGCCTTCAAGGCGACGATCCTCTTGATATTTGGCACATTTCAGAATAATTCCCCACAGTCCGGCGTGTTAAGTGACCGTTTGAATCATCTGATGGCCAAAGACGGCGTCTTAACTGACGTGGATCCTCGTCACAACTCACATAGAACAGCCACGTGGCGATGCGGTTCCCGGTGCCCAGCTCCTTGAAGGCGTCTGGCTCGTCTTTCTGAGGAGAGAGGCAGCAGCGGTCGGGTCAAAGGTCGCGGCAAACGCAGACACCGCGTCGCATTGGTGAGCGCGCGCCAACAGCAGAGGTCTCACCCTTCCAAAGTCGAAGTGAGGCTCATATTGACCCCCGACGCCGTAATTCGCGACCTGCCGAGACAACAAAACAAGTGCAGGAGATGAGTCTCTTGACTGGAAAATGACACAATTTAATAAAAAAAAAAAAATATATATATATATATATATATATATATATATATATATATATATATATATATATTTATTGATAGGAGCCGTCTACCTGCAGTTCTTCTGCAGTATCCATTTCCAGGCCCGTGATCTCCTCGATCCTCTGGTTGATCCCGTCAATCATGGGGTCGTCGTAGCCGGTGAGCCAGGCGCTGGAACAGAGGGGGGAGAAGCAGGCCGGTCAAGCACAGGCGTGCTGCAGCAACCGCGTTTGCCCAGCAGGTGGCAGTAAACGCTCATTCCAAGAAAAAGCGGGGCGGGAGACGCGCAGCGTGTCATGCCGAAAACTTGCCATGTCAAGCCAGAAACAGAGCTTGGAGACTGCGCATAACAAATCAGAGAGAGGAAAGTGTGGGGAGGGAAAAAAAAATGTCGAGTAACAGCCCAAAGTTCAGAATCTCCAATCAGCTCAGGGCTTGTCGGGATCTCAAAAATCCACGCGAGTCTGCGGATGTTCCCTGGGTCCGGATGGCAAAACGCTCCCGCGTGTTTAGTCTTGCGGACGCTACCTGCCGTTCGAGGTTCCCACGCTCCCGCCCGAGGGGCAGGCCCTGATTAAAACAAGCTCCCCGCTCGGCATGACGAGGCGCTTTCTTGGAAGCTACGACTCTGGTTCTGTGCCACATCCTACAACCTCGTCTGGCAGTGTTGTTCCAGCAAATAAACACACACACACACACACGTACACACGCACAAAACTCAGAAGCTTTTGTGATCGAAAGTGTGTGTGCTGTGGGGAGAAAGAATCTTTTCTCAACGCAGGATTAAATTTGGGGAAATTTTGAGGACATGATGTGATGTGAAACGCCCCCGAGCCCTCTCGGCCTTGCACAAGTATTTGAGAGAGTGTGAGTGTGTATGTGTGCGTGTGTGCGTGTGTGTGTATTCGCCTGAGAGAGGGATGAGTCATCAGCGTGCATTCAGAGGTCACACTGACAATGAATTATATTTCTGAAGGAATGTAGAAGTAAACGCGGGCCAGCCAGCGTCTCCCTGGCGAGTCTTGCAGAAAGTTCCAAGAGAAGTCAATGTACTGGGAATATGGAGATCCGTGCCAGCTAGCAAGTACACACACACACACACACGCAAATAAAAATTTTAAACAACTTCAGACACACATTAAACTACCATGAAGAGTAAAACCAAATAAACGCGGGGTTGTTGGTCTGCTATTTTTAGCATCTGTGCGAGTCACTAAAAGCACAAGATGACACTTGGGCGGAAAATTACAGCCCGTCTTTCGCCTGTTTTCCGGGCGCGTGCGTGCGCGCGCTCAGACTCGGGCCGCCGGGCGGCCCTCAAACTCTCCCGCTGATATGGAAGCTAGAGAAGCATAGCGGCAACGACAGCGGCTCGTGTGGGACGCACGAGACCAATTCCTGGAAAAGTGCAACAAAAGGGAATCGCTGCTCTCGATCTGATCTCACCCTGGAAAAAAGAGAAGAGAAAAGAAAATGGCCGCAGGAAAGGTGAGAGCCGGCTGCAGCTCCTCAACGCCATGAAAATGTCACCGAGCACCCAGAGACTGACGGGAGGACGAGGCGTCTTTTGGCATTTTTACACGACATGGTACAGACTCGACTCTACTCTACTCATTTGGCTTTCCATGAGGAAAAAAGTACCTGGCACCACTTTTTTAGCAGCTGCTCTACTGAGGCTCCAAAAAAGGCCGACCAGGAACTATGAGGGACTAAAAGGTGACGTGAAAACACTGCAGACCTCTGATTGGTCAGAGAGGATCGTCGCAGCGTCATCGATGCGCAGCAAACGCGGAGCGCCGAGCGGCGGCAGTTTTAGAAACTTATTGTTTCTCTCTGTGCATTTCTATGTTGCGTTGAATGACACGGCAGTTTCATGTCGCTTCGCTATGACGACCAGTTATACCGAGGCAGTACTATCTTCTAATGGAAAATGACTGCCAAAAAAGTACCAGAGGCAAGTAAGAGTAGGGTAGAGTAGTACCTCACGAGTGCCTCACAGTACATGGTCGGACTATTTTGGAACCCTAAGAGCAGCTACTAAAAAAATTAATACCTGGTACTTTTAACTAATGGAGAACCAAAAAAGTAGAGTGGAGCAGAACAGCATAGGGTAGAGTAGGGTACTATAGGGTACAGTAGCGTAAAGTCCAGCAGCGGAGAATAGGGTAATGTAGGGTAGAGTACTGTGAAGTAGAGTAGTGTTGAGTAGAGTAGCATAGGTTAAAGTCGGGTAATGTAGGGTAGAGT